>CAJNOI010000103.1:276679-297147 GCA_905250115.1 Adineta steineri
TTTTTATAACAGTTTAACATTCACAAACAAATGATAGATGAATAAGTAATAGTAAGATTCTATTCTAGGATTTTTTTTCATTTGAAAAAAGATTTCTAGAGTAGTTTCAGATACACAGACAAATGATAGATGAATAAGTTATATAAAGATTCTATTCTAGTATTTTACTTAGTTCACGGAACAATTTCTAGGACAGTTCAACATGTATAAACGAGTGATAGATAAATAAGTCATAATAAGATTGTGTTTTAGTATTTTACTTCGTTCGAGGAACAATTCCTAAAGCAGTTTAGCATTCATAAACAAATGATAGATGGATGAATCATAGTAAGATTCTATTCTAATATTATACTTTGTTCAAGGAACAATTTTTATAGCAGTTTAACATTCACAGAAAAATGTTAGATAGATAAGTCAGATAAAGGTTGGGTACAGGTATTTCTTTTCGTCCAAAGAACATTTTCTAAAATAGTTTAACATTTACAAACAAATGATAGATGAATAAGTCATATAAAGATTCTATTTTAGTATTTTAGTTTGTTAAAAGAATAGTTTCTAGGACAATTTAAGATTCACAGAAAAATGTTAAATGGATAAATCAGATCAATGTTGATTACAGGTATTTCGTTTCGTTGAAAGAACATTTTCTAAAATAGTTTAATATTTACAAACAAATGATAGATGAATAAGTCATATCAAGATTCCGTTTTAGTACTTTAGTTCGTTAAAAGAACAGTTTCTAGGACAATTTAAGATTCACAGAAAAATGTTAAATGGATAAGTCAGATAAAGGTTGTGTATTGGTATTTGCTTTCGTCGAAAGAACATTTTCTAAAATAGTTTAACATCTACAAACAAATGATAGATGAATAACTGATATCAAGATTCTGTTCTAGTATTTTAGTTCGTTGAGAGAACAATTTGTACATCGGTTTACCATACACAAACAAATGATAGATAAATAAGTCATAGTAAGATTCTGTTCTAGTTTTTTACTTTGCTCGAAGAACAATATCTAAAACGGTTTAACAATCGGAAACAAATGGTAGATGAATAAGTCATAAGAAGATTCTATACAAGTTTTTCTTTTTGTTTCAAAGACAGTTTCTAGAATAGTTTAACATTCATAAACAAATGATAGATGAATAAGTCATACTAAAATACTGTTCTATTATTTTACTTTGTTGAAAAACCAATTCCTAAAGCAGTTCAACGCTCACAAACAAATGATAAATGCTTAAGTCAGATAAAGGTTGTGTACAGGTATTTCGTTTAGTTCAAAGAACAATTTTTTAAAATGGTTTAATTTACACAAACAAATGATACATGAATAAGTCATAGTAAGATTCTGTTCTAGTAATTTACCTCGTTCGAAGAACAATGTTGAGAATAGTGTAATATTCATAAACAAATAATACATGAACAAATGATATGAAGATGCTGTTCTATAATTTCGTTAGCGTTTAACTGAGACTTTTAGCTGATATTAGCACATCTGAAAAGAAATCACAGATGAACACGTCTAACAAACATTGTATTCACACACTTTATTCAATCAAATGCAGGTTATATGTTATGTTTAAAAGATTGACAAGTTAAGGGACAATGAATAAAATCAAACATAAAAATTATGTTCAAGTATTTTCGTCAGTCTGGAGTCATATTTTTATGACACTAGGTAGTTAAGAGGTAGTGATTATGAATGTCTCATAGTCAACTATGATTCAACTATTTGGTTGAAATCGAACTGATGTTCTTAGAAGAAACTATTTGATCGAAGGATGAATGATGATGAATATCATGCTTACTAAACTGACATACTAATATGTTGAAGAACATATGAATTGGTATTTGTATCAAAGAATATGAGTTATTCTCGCATGTAATTTAAATTGAGCGAACAAGAGATTCATTAAAATATGTTGACGGCTTCAACACTACATTTGTCATTGTGTGTTTAATGTGAGGTAGTTCGATATATGAATTGTAGAACATTAGTTAGATAGGAATATTTTGGTTACAGCAATAGAAATTAGTACAATGAATAGTACCATCTATAATCAGACAGAAAATGAATAGTGCAGGGATAAACAGATTCAGAAACGTTTAACTCTCTAGAAAATATAGTTTCATTTCAAGCAATTATTAAGGATCTCATGGACAACGAATAATTCATAAGGCTATAATCTATTCAAATATCATTCTCGTTTCTCAAAATGTGATAGAAGTTACAATATGATTGTAAAGTATATATTAAATAAATAGTTCCAGGCATAATGCTAGTCAAAAACTTCATTCACTCAAGAAAGTGACAGGACTATTTTTATGTACAGGAAATCAGTAGAAAATGAATAACTAAAAGTATCATTCTATTCAATTATTTTATTTGTTTTGAAAGCAAACTTTCGATCACTCAAATAATCGATCGTTGGATAATAGTTGAATTTTTTTAACAAAGATTCTATTTGAATATAATGGTAGAATTTGGAAATAGACAGATACTGTAATAAGAAGAAGAAAAATTGTGTACTATATGAATGATTCTAATGATAATTCTATTCAATTGTTACCTGATTTTTCAAGAAGAATTCAGAGTTTATCTATGATTAATGAATATATTCCAAATGAATATTCAATATCAGTATTCTATTCAGATATATACCTTGTTATAATAGACAATTTGGGATTCGTTTTGACTGATGAATATACTAAAAATGAATATTTCAATAAGGATTCTAGTCAAATATATTCCTCTTTTTATTTAAAATTCGAGATTCATCACACTTACTGAATACACCGTAAATGAATAATTGTTAGAATAATTTTGTTCAAATATTTGCACGATGAACAAGAAACCAAACGCATGTGATAGAATTAGTGTCTATATTGACAATGACTAATTCTAAATAATGTTCTATTCCAATACTTGTTCATTGCAGAAAACAATAGAAAAGATCATTCAGCATTCAATAAATCTGTAGTTAATGTACACGTATTAGTAAGTCATTATTCAGCATTCATTTACTATTACGAGAAACTCCAAATTTGTAACATATAATCAATAAATATGAGACTAATGAATAATTCAGACACATTCTTTCATCGAATATATTCTTCTGTACAACAAAAGCAATGAAAGTGTATTAGCTGATAAGAAGATTCACAATAAATAAACTACTCTAGTATCATTCTATTCAGATATTTTAGTGAACGTCGTGTATTCGACGAAAGAGCAGTGGATAACACAGATTGTAATAAAAATGAATAAAGGACAGGTTTATAGGTACGATATGCTTGAAAAACTCTCTTGAGAAATTCGTTGCTGACACTGGAAGCAGTATCATCATCGAAGTTATCACTGACGTCGCGGGCCTTGCATATAGCTAAGCATAAGCCAAGTAGAACCAAGATGCACACCAGAGTTTTGTTATTAACCATTGCACTTGTTTGTATTGAATGAAAGAATAACGATTGTATAATAGTATTAATTTTGCAAGAATAGTCTCAGTCTTATATAGTCACGACGAAGGCAGAGGAGGAAGAAAAAGTATTAAAAATATATCTATTTTTCTTTTGCAATACGAATCAAGACGTTTTAATTAGAGAAAAAAATAAACGCAAATAAAAAATGACTGATCTTGAAGGTTGTTAAAATTAATGGCCTTGTTTTCCCTCCATAAAAACAAAGAATGCACTTTTTGCTTATGTTAGGGTTATTATGCACATAAAGCAATCCTATTATAAAAATATTGCTTTATATCGATATAAATTTTGATTACTTTTTCATTGATACCTCTGTTTAATTGATCTGCAACAACAAATATTACTGATGTATCAATCGATACAATTTTTGATTACTTTTTCATTGATACCTCTGTTTAATTGATCTGCAAAACATATATGACTGATCTATCAATCGATTGTTCAAATTGATCATTAGGACAGTAACTCATGTGTGACGACAAAGAGACGTGTCATTGTGATGAAAGCAACTCATGCGTGACGAAAACGAAGGATACATACAAAAAAAATTGAACTAGTGAATATCAGCAAAATGTTTCATGAATAAAATAATTTTGCATTTACTAGCATTCGATAATTCACTTAAAATGGCTTTTTTTTTAAATAAGATTGTAACAAAAAAATTAATTTAAACGAATATCTATAATTATCGGTATATATTTGATAAATTCATCAATGTAAACATATTTTTCAACTATACATATATTTATATTTTAAGAGTTTTAATAATATTCTCATATTCTCTTTATGTCGAAACAATTGTTGATATAATATAGAGTTAAGATGTAATAATTAGCTGTTGAATCATATGCTAATTAAAATATATTTTAATTTTAAGAAAAAAAAATAAGTTAGTAATATATATTGACAAAATTTATATTGTTTTAAAAAGTAAATTATTCTAGAACATAAAACTTAACTTTTCTTCTTTCAAACAGTATTATTTATCCAATTATTAATCTTTTCTATTTTTCTAGATATTAAATAATATGATGCATTTAATAAAAATTGTAAATAATATCGACGAAAAATATCGTTATTGTTTTTCAAAAAAAATTACATTTTACTTATCTTGATTAAGAAAATTATTTTCAACGTTGCAGCCTAGTTAAAAAGTCATTTTCAAGAATATAACATTATACAAACTGATAAAGATAAGAAAAAATTATAAAACATAGTATGATAAAAGGAAAAAATGTACATACATATAAAAAATATAATAGTCAAATATGATATTATTAAGTTGTTAATAAGGATTAATTTACATTAAAATTAAAATTTTTATAACTTATAATCATATACAGATACAGGACAAATTTACTAAAATAGGATAAAATAGATTTAGAAGCAGACAGAACGAAGTATAACTTGTTTTTTATTCGATGAGATCTTCTGAGTGTGGTGCTTTCTATTAATATTTTTTCATTTTCAGGTCGATTTGCATCATTATTCTTAATATTATTGTTATCAATCAGAATGTTAATACAATGAATATTTCGATTTATAATTATAATAATCATGTTCATTATTGACTTTCTCTTTAATTGATGATATATTCAATATACCATTCAAAGTACTATTAATACTATTAGTTGTAATACTGTTATGTATTTAATTATTTGGAAAAAAAGAATTTTTATAATTAATTGTATTACTGTTTGTGTTGATAGATGTTTTTTTAATATTCTGATCTAATCAAATATGTTTACTATTATCATTTAATCTAGTATAAAATTTATTATTTTTAGGTACTTGTGTATTTATTAGATATGATATTATATATTGATATTAGTAGATGTTTTTTGTTTGTTAGTATTAGTTATTGTTTTGTATTTACTATTATGTTCTAATGAACTATGACTAATTTCAATAATTGAAATTTGTACAAAGTTCAATACTGTACTTCAATAGTTTACTTTCTGCCATTCTGCCTGCATATGATTGATTAATTATAAAATTAAAATTGTTCATGTTATGTGTCTTTTCATTAATTTTTGATAAGTTTGGTTCATTATTTAAATTATTATTGGTCATGTTCGTACACGAGCTACCTAATTCTGAGGAAAATTTACCTGAAAATTATTGTAAAACTAAACTATTCCGAAAAATAAATACTAGTTCTTGTTTTTTTAATGTCCGTTTATATTCTTCGAACTCGAATTAGGCAACTACTCATTTTATTAGAAGCTCTCATAGATCCATAACACACATGACAATCTTATTACTATAATGAATCTTTAAATGTATGTAACTCATGAAGGTATCTTTTTTATGTAAAAGTTTTGTGACAGAATTAATAAGTAAGCTAAATAGTAGCATACTATTGCTCTAATATTTACTGAAATATCGAAATTAATTAACTTGTGACCGACGAGCCAGATATTTAGATACTTAGATAATAGAAGTGCCAAGATACATTTCCAATATTCTTAATATATGAATTTCATTGTAGGCAATGCAAATTTCGAAATACTAAAATTTTCTCTGGAAAACTGAACCCAACATCTTGTTTCAATGATTTTATTCTAAAATAGAATGATTTAATATAGCTGACTTTCAAAAATTTTGCATCACTTTTATTTTGATTGAAAAAACTAAATAAATACGTTGGTTTTTCTATTGCGTCAGAGACTTTCATATGTGTCATAAATACTATAAATAGATATTATCAGGCAGTGTTTTCGAGAAACATAAAACTTTAAAAAGTTTTTTTTATATAAATGCAGATGTTTTTAGTGGTAATTCATGTTTCTTTTTTTCTTTTCTTAGAACAAAACACATATTTGTGTTATATACAAAGTATTAAATGTAAGAAAAGAAAACAGTATAAGAGTATATAAATGAAGATTTTAAACTTTTTCTAAAAAAAAAGAAAAGAAAGGGAAAAAGCAAATAAAAAAAATTAAATTATTTTTTGAGCAAATATAACAAAAAAAAGGCGGAAATAAAAAGAAGAATTTACCTGAAAGAAAAAGAATGTAAGCAAACACTAGAAACCTTTTGAAGAGAATATCAAGGAAAGAATAATTATTTAACAAGTATAATATAGAGAAAAAGAAATGAACAAAAAGCAATTGAAGCGATAGTATTTAAGTATATTAATGTTTGAACATTATTCTATTTTATAAAGTGAAAGTTTTGTTAAACAAAACAAAGTTATATCATTACAATATATATATATAGAACCTAGTTCATCATGATTTTCCTATCAAAACGACCAAATAGTCATCAAGGTTCATCTACTCGAGAAGCATGTCTATCTATTGTAGGTTTATTCTTATCCATTGGACTTATTGGTGGTCTAGCTGGACTCATTTATGGTAGTTACATATATATATGTACGAATCTTTTAATTTATTTTCTTACTTCTTTAGGTTTAGTAACAAACAGTGCACCAAGTACGATGTTTGGTGCAATTGCGTTTAGTATTTCTTTATTTTTCACAATTATATTTATTCTTGTGATCATATTCTGTCTTAAAAGTGTTACTGGTGATTCAAATAAGAAACGTCACAAACAAAATGCTCACATGAAACATATAAATTCGGCACAAAACATATCAACAGTTTCAACTGCACCAAATTATGAACAAACAAGTAGTTATAATACACAGATTTATTCACCATCGGTTCCTATAGAATTATTAGATAGTTCAACCAATGGTTTTGGTAAACAAATGCAATCATCTTCATTACCACCAATTGCTTTTGATTCTTTAAATCACAGTAATTCATCAACTAATATTTATGATTTAAGACAAAATTATTACAATGGACATTAAAAAATTCTTACTTTTTTTCTCTCAATATATTATATATAAATACATTCCAAAGAATCGAGCGGGTCTCTTTCTTTTAATTTTTTTTTTCTATTTTTAACTTGTACGTACGAACGTATGCATTATAAATAATCTAAAGTATTGTAGAAAAAAAAACTGAGGGAAAGAATAATGTTTGAATATATAGTGTTGTCAGCGGCATCAAAATCAACTGATGACTTATTGATATAAATATGTGATTGTTTTGTATTTTCGTAAACATGTGAGAGAGAGAGAGGGAAAAAGAACTTTAAAGCAAAAGGTGAAAACTTGTTATTGTTTTTGTTCATATTTCAATCATGCATCTTTCTTTCTTTTACATAAGAAGCAAAACAAATGTAAAACGCCACTGTTCGTATTTTTTTTTGTTTAGTTTCGTACATTTCTGTTTACGATTCACTATCAAATCGAATAGAAAGTAGAATTTTATATTGATTCAAACAAACTAAATGCCAACGAAAACTCGCTGGGCACTTAATCCAAAAAAGTGGTTCGATAATATGTCAAATAGCACGCAAAAACGTGATAGAATTGATAATATATTACCAGCAGCAACACGAGGATTATCCTTATCAACACATACTATACATCTTTCTCGATCAAAAAATAAAGCAAAAGTAACACCAGTTATGTTATCAGCTGATGCAAATAAACATAATGCAGCTATATTAACGCCTATGACACAATTTCAATTACCAGCATTTAGTGTTAGACGTGATAGAACATCATTATTATTTTCATCCATATCAGGTAATCGTCAAAATACATTTTTTCCTACTCATACTGAACCAACTATACGTAAACGTGGTCGTTGTGAAAAAGAAGAACTTTCAATTGATACAACCCGATCAATTACTCAACCAACACAAACAATTATATCTGCTTCATTAACAAGTGAAAATATTCAACAAAATACTGCAATAAAACCAACGGAAATGACTCTATCAAATATGTCACATCATTGTTTAATTGATTATCCAAGACGTTCATCAGATCCAATTGTAGAATCTACATCACCAGCAAATTCTTCATCAGCATCATCTGCAGTTAATGATAATGATTATTCATCGGCAAGTGAATTATTTAATGATATATCTAATTATAATAAATCAGAACAACAATTATTAAGACTAAAAGCTCTTTCAGTTGAATCCATAGCTGATTCTGAAACATCATTCAAAAACTTTCCTTCTCGTCCTATTATACATTATCATCGAAGGTTAATAAATACTTCAAATATAAATGGTAATAATACTCAATTACAAGGACAACAAATCTTTAGATCATCATCTCGTTCACATAGTCTTGAAGATATTTTTGAAGATAGTCAAACATTTTCAACAATAATAAAACGTCCACAATCATCAGTACTTAATGATAAAAATATAGAAACATCGAAATTTAATCATAATGCTCATAATACATATGATTTAACTATTGATACAATTGATGAATTATCTAATTGTTCTAAAAGTCCTGTAGATTCATTTGTAGGTGGTTCATATTCTGATGAGTCACTTCGTCCAGCCTATGATGAAGAATGTTATGCAACATTACCACGTGGAAGTTCAACTGAACAAATAAATAATAATACACAACATGATCTTCGTACTATTGTTGATGAATGTCTTCGTCCAATAGTAGATTCAATTGGTAAAAATCGTCCAACAAAAAATCAACATCGTTCAAAACGTGCTAGTATTAATAGTGATCAAACACAATTAATTATTGAAGATATCACCGATAAATTATCGTCTAGTTTGGACTATTCGATATATACACAGCATCAAAGATGTTGCTGATTTTTTATATATTTTTCTTAGCAATAAATAAAAAAACGATTTAAGGTAAATTATTAGTTTAAGTTTCAAATAAAATATTCATCACAATAATATTCTAAAAAGATTTTATGATGTTGAACAACAAGACATAAATAATATTACACAAGGTAGTTTCTGTGTTGTATGGACAAAAATGACTTTCATTATACTGAATATATGTTGCGAGATTATCTTGTATAATATGATTGAGTTCATTTATCAATAGAAAAAAAATGTATAGACTAATTTTGTTGCCAGACAATTCATAGAGAACGTTCGAATAAAAGTAACTATTTTCGTATAAGAAAGATTAAAACCGTAAAAAAATCACGAACAGATAATCTCAGATTAATATCCTATCGAACTTTCATTTATACTTATTGTACGCAGAAAAAATTCTTCGATTTTTTTGTCATGTTGTGACTATATGCTACGATTTTAGCCCATATGTTTTCATTTTTCAATATTAACACCTTTCTTCATTTTTTTATATATTTGTGATTAATTTTACACTTATAATTCTCATGTACCACCCACTATCATTGCACGGCATGGTATGTCTTAGTTTAATCTTATCCATTCCTACACTACAATTATCGACGACATGTCAGCCGGAAGTCACTATGTTAATCTATTAATCATAAAAATAGAGAATGAAGTCAAGTGAAGACGATGGGAGTATGGTGACCACTTGAAATCACATTACCTACGGCCGTTCCTCTCTGCATGAAATAAAGTCAATGTATGTTATTTGCAATTTGATCTTTATTTTTATGTAAATTATTGATTTCATATGATATTCAATGTAATATAAGTGAATCAAATTTATATTAAATTCAATCTTATCTTTTCGATAAAAAAAGATACCGCCATGACAGAAAGAAAAAATTCATTTATATTATACTTTAACACTTTCTTTACTGATAGAGAAAAAAACACATACATAACGAATTATGTTTGATCTCATAAAATGATGAGTATCGTGTATTATGAATACCCATTGGCAATAATTATACATGTGCTCATCTCTTTGATCGTAATGTGCAAGTATTGGATTAAACAAAGCGATATACATATAAATACAAAATGACACTACTTTCAATTTTATAATTGAAAAAGAAAATGTTATTACATTACGTGCATGAAATACATATGACACATTATGTTTGTTTGACGTTGAAAATTAGACGAGATTATGTCGGTGTACATAAAGATGAATATTTGATATTCATTTACACATTCCTCAAGTGCTAGAGTACTATATGAACATCCTTCCGATTCAAGAATAAAATCATTAAATTTCATAATTCTAAATAAATGATACTTTTTCTAGAATGCAAAAACAACTAAGAAAAACAAAATGTCTGTTTTTGTTCGATCAAAGAATATTTCTTATATTGATTAGTATACAACTGATAATGAATAAAAAA
Organism: Adineta steineri; assembly: GCA_905250115.1. Lineage (NCBI taxonomy): Eukaryota > Metazoa > Rotifera > Eurotatoria > Adinetida > Adinetidae > Adineta > Adineta steineri. The sequence goes on from CAJNOI010000103.1 coordinate 287,269, forward strand.
AGAAGACGAGAAAGAAGATCATTTCGATAGTTAGTGTAAGATAACACTGTTGTGCTGATTAGACTCTTCACATGATATTCCTGATCTTCAAGATGCACACAGCAGGATGATTGCATGGGTGATATAAATGTAATATAGAAGAAAATTGAACGTCGGCAATATTGTTTTACATATCACATTCATTGACACTCTCTGGAAAATAAAATTCATTATATATGAGCTGTAACCGATTGCTTTATAATTTATTGCTATTGTTATAAAAAAAAGAAAAACTTCAAGTGTTAATGAAAAGGGAAGAGAAGAAGCAGTATTATTTGCCGATGCGTGACGTGTAACAGAATTTGAAATGTGTGAGAGATGAGAATAAAAAAATCGAAGTGTACTCATTTTCCCACTTCACTTGACTTCATTTCCATTTTTAGATTAACTTTTTTGTTTTGTCTCATATTCTTTTCGATAATTGCATAGCGTGCATAAGCAGAGATTATTAAGGTTGACTAAATGGACGTCGTTCCATTGCGAGAAAATGAAAATGATTTTATAAGTGTAAATTAGTGAGCGAAAAAGATTGATAGTGACTGATTGTAAGGATCAGTATGTCGGACATAAGAGCGTCAAAAGCAAGGAAGGGTGAAGAGTCATTATGAAAGATAAAATGAGCAATCAAGTATTGACTAGTATACAATACATATTGTCAAGATTTATTTTCGAGAGTTGCGAGAATGATATTTCGATCTGTATTTTATCGAAAATAAATCGTTATATTTAAAAGTTGTTAATAAGATAAATATATGGAGTAATTCTACAATTATTCATGTTTTACGAAAAACAACCCTCGTTATATACAAGGTAGTGTGAAAAGAACACTTCAATAAGAAATTTAAATATCTTCACTTCGATCATTGATGGAACTTTACTTTCCTACTAATAAGTCTTAAGATTGGTCTTATGAAATAAATGTTATTTGTTATCAAATAAGGAAAATTCATTTGAAATACGTTGTAGATAATTGTTATCTGAGAGAATAACAAGAAGAAATCAAAATAAACTTTATTTATGATATTATATTGTTGTACATATTGAAATTTTTTCAAACTAGTTAGGCATAATTGAAGCACTGCAGGCAAAAAATGTGTGTGGCAAATTTTTATTAATTGCTATCAATAAGTAAATATTCACCGCCTTGTATATATTTTTAAGTACTACACGAAGTTATCATATATACAATATATTAATCTATAACGAAATGTTTCCATAATAGGCAAGCTCGTTCATTGAAGATTGGTCTGTTAGATTTGAGAATATTCATGATAACTTTAGTTTAAACATTGATAAAAAAAAAATCTTATTTCATTATTCAAGGATTTATAAGTGTGTTTCGAAAAACACTTTTTCAAAATGTTTATTACGATTTAACATCACCTTCTACTTGTATTTTACAGAAAATAGCAAAAATAAAAATTAATCTAGATTAACAAAAAAGAATCAATATCCAGAGAGAGAAAGAAAACCATATTCATTAAAGTGAAATCATTCCACTCTGTTGCATTTGTTCTCTTAATAATATAATACTCGCTCTTTGATCAGCTGGTAATTGAGCTATTTGAGCTTCACTTAATTGTAGTACTTGCATTAATAATTGAGCTTTTTCTTGATCAGTACGTGATAGAGGTGAATTACCAGTTAATGTTGAATTTGGTTGTTGAAGAGGAGCTGCTGCTGCCATTGGAAAATTCATTGATGCTAATTGTGGATGAAATGGAGGTGGTGGAACAATTGGTAAAGGTGGTTGTGATACAAGATTTGGTGTTGCTTGAAATGGAGGATTAGGTAGTAAATTACCAACAAGATTATGTGGTGCTGGTGAAGAATTATTTAAGATATTTAATGATTGAATATCTGGTCGTTTATGAAGCATAGTAGCAGCTTCAGTTGGTGGAATAAGACCCATAATAACAAGTGATTGTAACATAGCATATGTTAATTGTGGATTTTGAATAAGAATATTTCGTGCTTCAGCTGGATATTCTTTAATAATTGTTTGCATTTGTTTCATTAGATCTACAACTTGTTCTGGTGGAAGATTAACTAAAAAAAAGTTTTATGAATAGAAAATTTGTAAAAATAAAAATTTATTTTCGTTTACCAATTGTTCGAGCAATAACTTCTGGAACTTTATCTGGTGTTATATTAGCACTTTGAACTGTTTCAAATGTTGGTACACCAACAGTTACTTGTTGATGAAGTAATCGTAATTCATCAGCTTGTGATGATGCTTTATCAACACGTAATGATCGACCACCAAATTCAAAACCATTTAAATTTCGAATTGCACTTTGAGCCATATCTGCATCTATTAAACAAAATATAATTTATATATGATTAAATTACAAACGATAATTACCTGTATATTCAGCAAATCCATATCCTTTTGGATTTCCTGTTTCACGATCGAATACAATACGAAATGATAATACAGGTCCAATAACAGTAAATATTTCTTTCATTTGATCTTCTGATGTTCCATGAGGAATATTACCAACAAATACTGATCGTGCTTGTTTTTCTTCAACTGACATTTCAATTAATCTAAAATTAAAGTTATATTCAATTTCAATACGAAAAACAATCTTTCTCTTCTAACGATATGTTCATTTACTGAAATACAGTATATAAAGACACAATTCTAGCCTAAGTAGAAATTAATCTAACTGTTCACGATAAAAAAATTCTTTGTACAAAGATTGAAATTTTCTTTGATTTAAATTTTGACAACATTTTTATTCTTGCCTTATATTTTAATATGAGTTATATGATTGGTCAAAAGAATCCATTTAACTTGTATTCATAAGGTTTTATTTTTATAATATTCAAAGTGCATAAATAATTTAAAAAAAAGTTTCGAAAAATAAACCAATTATCGGATAAAAAAATGAAAATCATTTGTTCTTGAAATGAACTCTTTCAGTGTCGTTGATTGAATACAAATAGTAAGATAAGAGTATATTATAGGTTTGTTTTACTAATTTTGCAGTTATTAATTTTTTTCAAGGTTATCTATATAACGATTAAAAACAAATCGAAAGAGGGAGTGACAATAAAAAGAAATCTATTATTACTGTTCTTATTCTTATTATTTTTTATTCTTTATCATATGCTTTTTATAGGTTATTAATTGTAGAAAATAACTGAGAATAGTTCATTTTGAATATTAGCTCAAAAACCGAAAATAGAAAGATTCATCTTACCTTTTTGCTTATATTCATTACAGTTGTTTTTTATATATATCCAAGACAAAATTTATTATTATTATCGATTGATTGTGAAAAATTTCAATGAATACAATCACGGCGGCTACTACTAGCAGTTCAAAAGGTAAGGATTCACAAAAAAAAATGAAATAAATGATGAATATGAACAAATTATTGAGACAAACATATATATATATATATGCTCACGTATTCAAGCGTTTTCCAAAGAGAAGATGTATACAATATACAATGTTATTGTACTATCCATATAATAGTTCAAAGTATCTTAAGCGATAATATTCAAACGATGAAATTTGAAAATTTCATGCGAGAGAAATGACATTTTGTAATTTGCGTGGATGACTACTGGCGCCCTCTATTCAACTGGTAAAACGTATCCGAAGCGGGATCAGTGATATTATCAATTGCTCCGGTTATACAATACTGAAAAGAACGAACTTTTACAGTTTATTTATAATACAGAGAAAGATAATTAGATGATTCATGGAATTCTGAACACACTGTTTGACTTTAATGAGAGTAAACAGTATTGATGATTACGAGATTTTAATTAGGTATTACTTGTATATATATCAAATGACAGATGGGATTCAGAAGATTCTACTTGCATAGTTATAGTAAAAAACTAAGAGCGATGACAATAAGAGAGTGTGATATATATTTATTAGTTTATCTGTATTAGAGATGTCGCATATCTGATTTAAGTATTTCACTGTTTGAATTATTACATATAATTCAATCGTTACAGTTCATGCGCATAAGTAAATAATAATATCAGATATATGTATGTGGCGGAAATAATAGTGATCTATCAATATTTTTAATCTAATTAAAATATCAGACTAAGCCATTTATATCAATAACTATCTGTACAGATTTTATTCTTCATGTCACCTTTCAGCTTCTGTCCGATACAATATAGGTTCTTTTATCTACTGATTTTTTCGTATCAGCATTCACATTCAAATTTATTATAGCTACTATAATCTCAGTATTGTCTCAAATTTGTTTTTTACAAATGCAAATATTTTAATTATAATTTTTTGAATTGTAGGTCCACCAGACGACAATCGTATAGTTGATGAAAGCAGCATTAAAGACACAAATTCGTCGAGTTATTTACAGTAAAGTTTCATCCCGTTAAAGGGGTATATATAACATGAAAAGAATTGTTTTATTTCAGAGATGATGAAGATGATCCATTTACATTTCGCAGTCGAAAATCATATCCACAACGAGTTAATCGACCCAAATTGAATTATCGTGATTTAGACCGTGGCATGTATGATGCACATGAACTTCGACAATCTTTGTGGGCACTTGGTGGACCAGGAGCATTACATAAAACTAGTCCAGTTAGTAAAAATAATACAAATTATAGTGATGATGAAGATGAAGAAGATATGACTGTTGATGATGAAACTGATGATATATTAAATGAACAAAAAAATAAATCTAATGATGATGTTGATCAGAAACATCGTCGTCTTTGGTGTATATGTAAGAAACCATGGGATCATTCAAGGCTTATGCTTCGATGTGATTCATGTGCTAATTGGTATCATGGAGATTGGTAAAGGAACTTTTTTTAATTAAAATTTTATTCGATTAATAATAATTTAATTTAATTTAGCATTGGTGTAACCAAAGAGCAAGCCAGAGTGCTTGATATGAATGGTGATCAATTTGTTTGTCCACCTTGCCAAGGTATGCTAGATTATTAAACATTAACTCATTTCTAATAATTAATAAATCTATTAAAAATGTCGCCTGAATCTTTTTCTATTGTATGCTTATATCTTTGTAGTAATAACGGTAAGTCCAGGAATGAAACCTGGACGATCATCTGATGAATCAATATTGATTAAACGAAAACGTATAGACGCTGTGTCACCAAGTGATCGTAAAGTTAATGAAAGAAATGGAAATCTAGCTTCAATCAAACATTTAACACATTCTGAACCTTCCAAACGACCTAAAACAGGAATCTTCTTTCAACGTGATTCATCAACAGTAAATATATAATTTTTATTTTCATTTCATCAAAATAATCGTCTCGTTCGCAGGAGCCACAAATTCATTGTATTGTACATGGTTGTTCTAACTGGGCAAAATCCGGTTGGGTATATTGTTCATCTGCTTGTATTCGCCGTCATATTAATGATACATTACAAGCAATTCAACGAAGCAAAGGAGCAGTATGTTATTTTTTCAAAAAAACAAATTTTTTTTTATTAATTTTTTTCTTACTTTATATAATAGGATAATGAAAATCCGCCATCTCGTGAAGATATTTTATTATATGAAAATCGAACAAAAAAAGTTCTTGATAGAAAATTAGTTCCTAAAGTTGAAGATTTATGTACGTGGATAAATCATAATCCATCCTATGAAATAGTTAAACCAGCTTTGAAACAATCAATATTATTAACAGCTAATGAATCTAAATCAGCTTTACAACCAGGTTTAGTACGTTCATCATCTATTATTGCACCTAAAACTCCTACAACACCGAATTCAACTAAACCAAAACTTTCATGGGCACCAGTTGCACCGAATACAAAACCAATACCAATAAAAAAAGCACCAGTTCAAGTTGGAAGACAAACAAGTAATACATCAGCATCATCTACTGTTCAAAATTATGCCGATATTCGAATGAAAGTTCCTCAAGCTTTATATGATAAATTAATTGCAAGGTAAATAAATCTTTTGTTTTATTTTATCTAATTATTTCATATGTCTAATTGTATATAGATTAGAAAAAAGTGGTGAAAAACTAATGTCAAATGATGATATGCGAATACTTGTTGATAAAATAGAAGAAGAAATGTATCGTGTTTATGGTAAAGTTGATAATTCATATAAAAATAAATTTCGTTCATTATTGGCAAATATTAGTAATATGAATAATAGCGTAAATAAAGATTTTTGAAATGTTCTTTATTCTATATTAAATTATTTTTTATTTAGTTTTTTTATAAACATATTCTTTCAAAAGAAGTTACAGCTAAACAAATTGTTGCAATGAAACCTGAAGATATGTTACCACCAGGTACAAAAACAAAATTTCTTTTTATTTAGAAAATAAATATAAACTTTTTTTCTAGAGGAAAAAGAAAAACGTAAAGATGAATTTGAAAAAGAAGTTCAAATGATTATGAAAGCTGAAGAACAATCAGCTGAGGAAATGGCAAGACGTGCTAGAACAAAAAATACTCGACAAGGTATTGTTGATAATGATTCAGTGTTACCTATGTTTAAAAATGTAAGATATTTGTTTTCGAAAAAAAATAAAGTTATAATCTTATTTTATTTAAAGAATGAACAAAAAGTAATTGAAGAAAAAAATCCTGAACGTAATGAATCAAAATCTATTGAAACATCTAAAACAACTACAGAAGTAAAAAAGAATACAAATTCAAAACCTATTGTCAAATCAAAGAAACCAATCACTTCTACTACTGGACAAAAATCATCTACTATAAATTCTAAACCTAAAGTTCAAACAACGATTTCTAAAACTGATACAACATCTTCACATGGTAAACATACATTTGATATTAATTGCTCAATATGTACGAATTCAACAGCACTAAAAATAGCATCTCCAAAAGCATCTACATCGATTCCTACTGGTAAATTACGTAAGAGATTAGAGATAAATAGTTTCTACTTCGGAATCAGAAAGAAATAGATTTGTTTAATGAAACAGCAATCTTTTATTCCCATTGGAATGAAGCTGTCTATCTATGAAAGAGATCAATGAAATTGTTTCTTGATAGTTTAACGTCAAATCTAGTTAGTTGAATATATCCAACACTGATTAATAATAGTACTCCATAAAATCTCAGTAAACTGATCTATGTATTATGAGCTTTGATAAAACAATTATAGTGTTATTACCTGGAAAATACAGTAATGTTCATAGCGAGTTAATATACCTCATTTATCATATTATATATGTTGAAAACAAGTTTATTGTTCTAAGTTAAATATGTATTGTATTTTTATTTTTAGAAATTCCAGAAATTATTCCTCAACCTACTGAATCATTACCAATTAAGTCTTCAGATGATCTTCCAAATCTTCCAGTAATATCACCACCACCTCGTATCGAATCAAATGAAGTATCAAATGCTACATTTCAACCAGTTGATCTCGATAATGATTATATTGAACCAGAAAGTCCAACAGGCATTGATGCTTTACTTTACGATGATGATGATGATTTAAATAATATGCATAGTCATTCTCGACATGCAACAACACTTCAACATGTAGATTCACCCGGTGATAATAATGATTATTTCCCACCAGTACAACCATCAGTTCGCGATGATTACAATCCTCTAGCTGCATCCAAACCTAAAACTGATACACCATCGATGTAAATTAAATCATTTTTCTTATTCATTATTATTTTTTTATCTTTTTCTTCTTTATTAGGTATCAACCAACACCTATTGCTCGTTCATCAAGTATACCAAATCAATGGCGTGGTGTTATACTTACACCTGATGCTAAAATTCCATGTCAATCTCTCCGTATATACGGAGAAGGTGAATATCTTATTGGTGACATTCCAGAACAACTTGGTATTCTTGGACGACTTCGACTCGGTGATCTTTGGGAATATATTCGTGATTCAATTGCTGTTCGTGATGTAATTATTTTAACACTTACACCATTAAATAATAATGATAATAATGCATTTTTACGATATGTTGATACAATGCGTACATCAGGACGAGCTGCAGTTATTAATAAACGAACAGAACCATCAATTATTCGTGATATGTATGTTTTACCAGCTGATCTAAAAGATTGTTCATCTAATGTTATATCAACATTTTCTCTATCAACGAATATTGATTCAAAACAATTATTTCTCATTGTTGTTGGATCAGGAAAAAAATCAACAAAATCTTTAAATCGTCCAAATGAAAGTCATTCATCGAGTAATTTAACTTATAAACCTGTTTCATTGCAAGATTCAACAGCAATACGAGATCCTCGATTACTTAGAAATAAAGATCCACGATTGACTGGACAGAATGGTCCAGAAATAACTACAAACGATAATACTATTTCTTCAATACCACAGATACCAAACACCAATAGTACGAAATCAATGTCAAATCAAAAGTAAGTAAGGATGTGGGTAAGAGATGAACGCCCACACCATCAAGATGACATTTTAATCGAATTGAAAAACTATACGAATACTTTTGTTTAGATCTACTGAAGATTTATTCAAATTAACATCTGAATCTTTTGAACGTATTCGTCACTCAAAATCAGCTGATGCTATTCATTCAATAGTTATGTCTACTTTGGAAATTTTAAAATCTAATGGACGTGAAGATTTATGTACAAAATTTACTAATGATCTTCATACTAAAATGTCCGAATGGCAAAAATTAAAAGAAACTAATTCGAATAGACCTGTTACAGCAGACGATAATTTAAATGAAGAAAATATGGAAGTTGATGATGAACAAGATGATAAACTTAAAAGACAATTATCTGAAAGTGAATATAATGATGTTGATTATCGGTTTCTTGGTCAAGATACAGATCATCGTATGACAACAAGTAGTGTACCTGAAAATGAACAATCCAAAGATGTAACAACGAAATCACCTTTTTCAGATGTATTTTCAGCTCATCGTGATGCTGATGATCGATCAATGAAATCAAATTTAACAAAAGAAGAACGAGAGAAGAAAAATAATGATTATTAGTAAAGGAATTCCGATTTTCGTACAGATGGTGTTAAAATAACATTACTACGATGAACCTATGCGAGGTCTACTCGACCATTATTTGTTTTTTTTTAACGTTGGATTGTTTTTTTTCGAAATAAAGAAAGAATATTGTGAATATGAAACAAAAAACAAGAGACTTTTTCTTTTTGAAATGTTTTGTTAAATCATTGTAAAAATAAAGTTTTTCTTTTTGTGATCTATAAAATCATTATTATTAGAAACAAATTTTATTACAACTGTTGTTATTGAATGAAGGTTAAGATCTATTTATATAGTTTTATAAATGCAACAAGTGTCTTTATTTGTTTATATGTTATCATCTATCTAGTGACTGGGTATATCACATTAGTAAGTAAAATCATATCTTGTAGATAAAAAAAGACATAAAAGTGAATATGAAAAGAAGCTAGTGATTTTTTTTCTTCAAGTCTTTCTATTATTCAATATAATAGTAAATAAATTCGATGTTTTTATGAAATAATTTGTTAATATTGAGTACGAATGTATTGCACCGTTATAAAGTTGTAACATAGTAATTAAGAAATGAACAAATGTACTCAATTATATTCCCATCGATATACTATTTTTTTCCATGAGAGGAACCCTTCGCAATTGATTCGGATACACTATAAATATAATGTACTGAATTATCTTTTTCTTCTAATCAGTTTTATTTCAAGCAAAACAAACTACACACTAAACAAAGGAAATGAATTTTATCAAATAAGCCTAGAAAAAGAGAAGCTTGATTGTATAATTATTTAACGAAGATGCATCATCATGAATTCTTCTTTCGTTTCATATCCATCCCAAATACCTTTGGATTCAGTTTTTTT
>CAJNOI010000103.1:297247-342498 GCA_905250115.1 Adineta steineri
TTTTTTTCGGGATGGTTTTATATTTAATTGTATAACCAATATTAGGTGATACTGAACGTGATGATGTCGATGCTGTTGATGATGAATCATTCGATTCGGAATTTGCTAATGAATTATTGTTTGGATTAATATGTCTAAATAATGATATATAAATATTTAGAATTAATAAAGATAAGATCTTCTTTACTTGAGCATAGAACCAATATCAGCCATGACTATGATATTATAATCAATTGTGAAATAATTTAAAATAATATTGATGGAAATTATCGTTAGAAAGATGGAAGAAAAATGGACGATTAAGGATGAAATATAAAACTAATCTTTGATTACGGCTTTACCAGCTGATGATGCAGGTTGCTACAATAAAAGACAAGAATATTTTTAAAAATAAATAAAATCAATATATATATTCACTTACATTTTTCCAAGTTTTACGAACTGGTTTACTTAAATGTTTTATGGATGACATTCATACATTAAAATACTTATAACTAAATGAATATTCTATTTATATATATATAGTATTCTTCGTTAAAATATATCTTACACAAAAAAAGAGTAGGTAATCAGTTATATATATTTAATACGATAAAGAATTAATATGTATGATAGGTATGTACGTGTTAGACCAATGATAAATCAAATGACTATATGTTACGTTTTTCTTTCTCTATATAAACAGAGTCAAGTAGAATTCAGTTCAAAATGTAAAGAATATGTTTTAAAAAAAAGATAGATAAGGAATCGCGGTAAATCAATATGCACATGTCACTTATTACATTATATTTTATCATGCAGTGAACATGTGATATGATAGAAGACAGTGCATGATTATTTGTATACTTAATTGTTCGTTCTTCTCTTCATTACTTTTAAAAACAATATCATTTATTCTTCGATTGAATACAAATACAATCTTTTATTTAACAACTGAATCACCGCTAGTCTTTACCCGGGCACCCGGAGAAAAGAAACTAGTAGTTACCATGATGTGCACTACTCTCAGGAGTGGCGCGACCGGGGGTGTAACACCCCCAATCTTCGAAAATGTCTATTCTTTGCTTAACAAAATCGGAAAATCCTCTTAGGGTTTTTACCAAAGATAATGCTACACCCCCCAAAAATTCAAAAAACTTCATTACACGCCACCCCCATGTTGGCTTACTCGTGCCACCCCTGACTATTTTCTATGCATTTTGTCAAGGATCATGGAGCATCCGCGATTTTCTGGTTACGCTACTGCATAGAACATTCTTATATTAGTGTCTTCATTATATAAGACAGTGATTCTTGCAAAAATAAATCAGAATGAATATTGGTAGCCATCTTGGTAATGGTATTCAAAACTTTTTTTCTAAATGTGATAATAATACAATCAAATTAACATATTCTATTTTAAAAACTGCATGTGTACCAAACTTAATTTCTACTAATAGTCGAGTTTAAGAAAAAAAACACAAGTTGAAATAATCATCTGCTATATGTTTTGGTATCTGTATGATATGTAAGTTTTTTTTGAATAACAAAATCAGTTACAAATAAGAAATTTTATTTTTTATTTTCAAGAATCTTAATCAACAGTACAGAGAAACAAATGAGTATTGCATAATCGAATGTTTTGAGTATTATCGATAATAAATTGAACTACCTTCTTTCCTAAAAAATACAAAATTAATTAATAGACAAAATGATATAATTCAAATAAATTTACCAGTAGTTATCTAAACGTTTCTTAAATAATGGATCCATTTGACTGGTATCAAAATCAGCACCTAAAATTGATTAATGAAATGCATTTCATTTTTTTGGATTATCCGAAAGGAAGAAACAAGAAACTTTAATCACCGTTAAAGTCATTCTATTAATTTCAATCCCTCATACAAAATTTCTTTCAAACACAAACATACTTTGAAATGTATTTGATTTTGTCAATGAATCATTATGTTCTTTTATTGTTGCTAATATGCTTCTATCATTAACATCACTTTTTAATGCACTTAAACCAGTTTCATATGCATCAACAAATTTTGAAATCTAAAAAAAGAATATTTAATAAATGACTTTTCATGGAATAATTCTATTTTTACTTGTTCATAATTTTGTTTAGCAAGTTTTTTTCTTTTTGCTTCAATTTTATTATATTTAAATTGTAATTTTTCCAATACATCTAATTCTTTTTCAATTTCTTGTTGATCATATGTATTTCCATTTTTTTGTAATTCTTCAAGAGCTGTATATCGTTGTTCTAATTCTAATTTTAATTCTAGAAAATAAATTAAAACCAAAAATACTAAAACAAAATCATTATTTCTATTTACGTTTTAATAAAACATCATCAGCTTCAATTTCTTTTAAAGTTTCTTCTGTTGTTGGTTGAATATGTTTTGAAAAACCTTTTGAAGAAAAATTAAATTCATTATAGAAAACAAAACAAAAAATATTCTCATACTTTCGTTCATACATGTTACATAGAGAAACGAATCCATTTATTTGACAAATAGAAAGAAAAATATTGGAAGATGGGTAAATATCAAACGAACGAATCAGAATTTTTTATATTTTATTTCATTATATATAGTTATATTAATACAAAAAAAAAGAAAATCATGTCATCAATCGGTTCTGGTGTATGTTTATTTTGTTTTAATATAAAATAAATTCATTGTTTTTTTTAATTTTAATTAGTATGATTTAAGTGCATCACAATTTTCTCCTGACGGTCGCGTTTTTCAAGTTGAATATGCTAATAAAGCTGTTGAAGCAAGTGGAACTGTTGTTGCATTACGATGTAAAGATGGTGTTGCATTTGCTATTGAAAAAATTATAACATCACGTCTTTATGAATCTGGTTCAAATAAACGTATTCATAATGTTGATAAACATATTGGAATGGTTTGTTAAAAGTTTTTATTTTAATAATTTACACAAACAAAATTTTAATATAGGCTATTGTTGGTCTTCTTGCTGATGCACGACAACTTTTAACTACGGCTCGTGATGAAGCTAAACAATATAAACATGACTATGGAGTATCAATTCCGGTGAAAGTATGTTAGAACTTTTATTTTAAAAAAAAAACGATCCATACTTTCGCTTTTTATTTAGTATTTAGCAGATCGTCTTGCAATGTATATGCATGCTTATACATTATATGGTTTCGTAAGACCATTTGGCTGTTTTATACTCTTAGCAGCTTATGAAGGTGATGGTCCACAATTATATGGTGTTGAACCATCTGGTGTTACTTATGTAAATAGTTTTCATAAGATATACATGACAAATAATTATCTTTAAAATTTTAGAACTATTTTGGTATTGCAGTAGGTAAAGCACAACAAACAGCTAAAACCGAAATAGAAAAACTGAAGGTATAATTTATTAAAAACAAAAATCGATATTTGCTTTTTTAATGATTATTTTAGTTATCGGAATTAAAATTAGAAGATGCGGTTAAAGAAGCAGCAAAAATGTAAATATTTTATCATAATGCTCTTTTATTTATATATCAATTTATTCTAGTATATATCAAGTTCATGATGAAGTTAAAGATCGTATGTTTGAATTAGAATTAAGTTGGGTTGGAAAACGTATGTAAAACAAGTTTTAGTAAAAATTTCATTTTGTAAATGTTTTTAGTTAACGATGGAAAACATGAACGAGTACCAAAACATATATTTGACGATGCTGAAAAATATGCTAAAGTAATATATAATTCAATCTTTGTTTTTTTTTAATCATATATATTTTTATTTGATTTTATAGGCATCATTGGAAGAAGCAAGTGATGATGATGATGAAATGTAGAAAAACTATATCGTTAATCTTTCATTTTTTGTTATTCTTTTTTCTTTTTATATTCAAGACGACTAATATCATCATAGATGAAAAGTCGTTCCTTTTTTAATCAGGATTCCAAAAAAAGAAAATATTACACATACACAGATAAATAATGAAAATACCCAAAACAAACGATTTAATTATTATCAGATATAGACATAACCTAAAAATCTCTTTATCCAAATCAAAAAAGTTCTACTGCTTATTAGCGCAATCTATAGATAACACTGAGTATATTAAATGTAAACTGAATATTGTAACTTCTTATGGCACTGATGTAAATAACTTTTCAGGACTTTTGAAAGTAAAATATTCAATATTCTTTTTTTTTAAATTAAATTAAAATCTAAAGTTTATTGAAATTTGAATTAAAACATTTCTTCTATTTTCGTATATTTGATACGATTTCAGCACTAATCTTTCATGATAGGAATGAAAAATGATACCATAAATAGAAGCAAGTATTAGAAGGTTGCGTCCTTTTTTCTTACTATCATCTATATATAAAACGGCTTTCTATTAAGAGAAAGAACAAAAGAACACACATTATCTATTTGTTGATACAAAAAATGCAACATTCTGACATGTACGGATTGATCTCACAAGCATCAAGGAAATTATATGAATCTGTTAGTAATGTTGAATCATTGAATCAATGGAAAATACAAATGATTGATTTAATTGATCAAATTTCTCAATTAAAATTAGCTTCATCATTAATAAATAATACAACAAATAATACATCGCTTGATCCTACTGATTGGTTATCAGCTAGAAATATCGCACACGAAACATTAGATTTATCTATAGAACTAATTCAATCACGACGAGATCATGCTGTATGGCAACCAATTCCTGTTGAAGTTCGAGCAACTATTGATGATGAATCATTTCCTGAACAAGGTCAACCATTATCAGCTATATGTCATGATACATTTAAATATATTGTACCATATAGTAGAGGCAATACACATCCTCGTTTTTGGGGATGGGCTATGGGTGAAAGTACATTGGGTGGTATACTAGCTGATATGATTAGTTCAAGTATAAATATAAATGCAGGAGGTTGTACTCATACTGGTGTACTTGTTGAACGTAAAATTATTCAATGGATGCGGGAATTATTCGGTTTTCCTAAGAGTGAAAATGGTGGTTTAATTGTTAGTGGAACATCTGTAGCTACAATTATTTGTATGGCAACAGCACGTCGTCAATTTTTAACTAATGTTAGACAAGATGGAATTGTTAATGGACCACATTTGATAGTTTATACATCTACAGAAGTACATATTTGTATTGTTAAAGCATTGGAATTATTAGGATTTGGTTCGAAAGCAGTACATAAAATATCAGTCGATGATAATTTTTGTATGAAAATTGATGAATTAAAAAAAACAATAGAAATTGATCGTCAAAATGGTTTAACTCCATTTTGTATCGTTGGAAATGCAGGTATAGTGTCACAGTTCGTATTTTATGTAATATACTATAGATATGTATTTTACAGGAACTGTAAATATGGGTGCTTTTGATAATCTTGTTGAACTTTCATTAATTGCTCGTACAGAAAAAATGTGGTTTCATGTTGATGGAGCTTTTGGTAGTTTAGTTATACTTGATCCTCAACGTCATTATCTAGTACAAGGTGTTGAATTTGCTGATTCATTAGCATTTGATTTTCATAAATGGCTTCATTGTCCATATGATGCAGGTTGTGCTCTAATTCGTGATGGTACTCATCTTCAGTCAACATTTTCTGTACATCAATCATATTTAGCAAATGCAGAACGTGGTTGTGCAGGTGATACACCATGGTTTTGTGATTTAGGTATTGAATTATCACGTTCATTTCGTGCATTAAAAGTATGGTTTATATTGAAAGAACATGGAACTAGAAAACTAGGTCAAAAAATTGCAGATAATTGTGAACAAGCTCAATATCTAGTATCATTATTAGAAAAATATCAACATTTCATTTATATTATTCGTCCTGTTCCATTAAATATTGTTAATTTTCGACTTCTACCTGAAGAATTAGATAAATCTAATCATAAATTGATCGATCAATTTAATAATGATCTTATTGCTGACATACAAATATCTGGCATTGCTGTAGCATCTACAACACGTATCTATGATCGACTTTATATACGTGTATGTATAATTAGTCATCGAAGTACTTTACAAGATTTTGATATTTTTGTCGATAATCTTCTTTCATTATATCATATTCGAATTCAAAATATGAATCAATCAAAATATTAAATCTATTACTATTGAATATTTTAATAGTAAAAGATGTATATAGAAATTTTTTAAGGTTTATTCATGTAGAATTATTAAGGTGATAGTCATGGTGAGAATAGTTTTTGTATCTTCTTTAATTGTGTCATATTAGATTAGAGAAATGGAAATGAATTATTATTTTTAATCGTATTTGTTGTTTAGTTTGATAATAAAATAATTTTCGCATAATAATATACAGATAGAAAGGAACACGCTCTTTGCTAATAACATCCCATAAAATCTATTGATTATTCATTTTCTTTATTAAATATTCCAAAAAACAAAATAGACAATATATCTGACTTTTTTTAACAAAAAAAACGCAAATTTAACTTCTTGATCTATGTTTTCGTTTCGTTTTCTTCTTATCTTCTTCACTTTTTCTTCTTTTACGATGTTTTGAATGTTTTTTCTTTCTCTTTTCATCTTCACTACTTGTTAATTCATCGTGTTTGGATCTATTGACTTGTTTTTCATATTCTTTTGGATATCGCTGCATAAAAAATGCATGATCCCATCGATCAGCATTTACACCAAGATTAGATGGTAATGGTGGACCAAAGTCAGCTTGTATTTGATTATTATTATTATTATTATTATTTGGTTGTTTTTTACTTTCCTTATCAGTTGACGATGATGATGATGAACGATGTTTTCGAGAATAAGATTTACGTCTTACATTTGGTGATCGTGATCGTGATCGTCGTTGTTTATTATTGTTGTCTCGTTCTTGTTCACGTCGACGCCACATTGACTCTTCTTCTGTAAGACGATTATGAAACGAAACATGAGTAATTGATCTTTTAAGAAAACGATGACGAGATGACATTTGAAAATGTATTGAAATGATCCTTTACTATTTACGCTACATATATATGGTGAAGAATGAAAAAAATTTGATGGTTCACAATTGACCAATTAGAAAACAGTAAACAATATACATTCCATTAAATAGATTAATATTTTTTCTTATGATATATATTCATAACTTCAGTATTTCATATACTGAATTCATTTCAAATATTTAAATGTTCCATCTCGATCACTAATATGTTCTATTGAAGTAAAAACATTTTTTCTTAATCAAAATGGATCCACCGAATGATAATAATGCATCGACAATGCAAAAACCATTAATGGAAATAACGGAAAAAGATGCATTTAAAGAGAAAATAATTGCATTTGTCAATCCAAAATCGTATGAATTTAGTATATTTATAAATAAAATAAATTTTTTTTTATTTTATTTTAAAGTGGTGGTTTACAAGGTCAACTAGTATTTGAACAATTAACTGTTCAAATAGGTAAAGATAATGTTTATGATCTTGTCAAAGATCATGGACCACAAAGAGGTTTAAAAGAAAATCAATATCAAAAAAATTTAAGAATCATTGGTTAGTACTTTTCTTCTCTCTTCTCTAATTTTAATATAGTTATATCATATTGATTAATAGCATGTGGTGGAGATGGAACAGTTGGTTGGGTCTTATCAGCACTTGATGTATCTCAAATGCAATATATGGATTTCGTTAGTGTCGGAGTTATTCCATTAGGAACAGGAAATGATATGGCTAGATTTCTTGGATGGGGTGTTGGTTACCATGGTGAAGCATTAGCACCAGTTATTCAATCATTAGCTGGTTCAGAAACACGTCTACTCGATCGATGGCAAATCGATGTTCAACCAACAGCTCATACAGGAATATCCAGTTTAAAAGTTAGTTAATACAAATACGACTTCAAATTACAAAAAACCAATACCTATTTATTTTTAGATTCCACAACCTGTTTTTAATAATTATCTAAGTTTTGGCGCAGATGCTCAGGTATATATTATATACAAGTTTTACTAAATAGCAGAACTATATACTTCAAAAAAAGAACTTAATTCATATTCAATCGTATCGTGATAATTAGTTAGTTATTCAAATTAATTACATTTCAGCATATATTATAATTGAGTTTTTTTCATTGGTCAAAATGACATATTTCTATTACTTTTTATTTTTAGATTGCACTTGATTTCCATGAGAAGCGTAATGCTAGTCCACGGCGTTATGCTAATCGAGTATTTAATAAATTTGCTTATGGCTGTATTAGTTGGTAAGTTATTGATGTGAAAAATTTGTTTCTTTTTCATACTAGAATATTTATTAGTAATACATTTATTGATCGTCGATATTTATTTGGAAATATTGTAAATTTTTTTGAACTTCATGTTGATGGAAGAAATATGGATGAAGAACTATTTCAATTTCGACCTGATGCTATACTTATTTTAAATATAGCATCATATGCGGCAGGAACAAACCCATGGCAAGGAGTTTATGATAGTCTTTGGTGTGCAAGATCACAAGCGGATGATGATCGTTTTCGTGAACAAAGTTGTTCCGATGGTTATTTAGAAATTATTGGTTTTAAACATTTTGAATTAGCACGTATTCAACTTGGACGACGTGGACATCGAATTGCACAAGGTAAAAAAGATAAGATCTCGATTATTTTTTGAAAATATGTTTTTGTTTAAATTAGGAAATGAAATAAAATTAAGAATTCGACGAGATTTACCAATGGAAATCGATGGTGAACCATTCTTACTTGGTCCTTGTCAGATTACAATTACACGAAAGAATCAAGCGCGAATGATTATTACTGAGCGAAGCCAAGCAGCTCATCAAATTCAATCAAAACGAGTTTAAAATTGTAAGAATGATCCATATTTTCTTTTTCTTACAAAACCTAGTCATCTGTGGTAACAGTCATTTAAACCTGAATGAATGTGAATTTAGAGACCTTCAATCATTATATCGTATATACACATATATTTTTGATTCATTCTGCCGCACGATATTATAATTATTCCTTTAATTCTCTTCTTGCTTACAGATGCGTGTTTATTAGTCTTTTTCTTTTTGTGTTCTAACTAATATCTATGCGTGTGTATGATCTACTACACATTCTCTACTAATATTTGTTCTCTTTCTTTTGATAAATTTTAAATTTAAATATGAGTAGCCTCAGTCGGGTGCTTTCTTTTGTTTTTCTATTGAAATTAGAAATGAAAAAAATAAAAAAGAAGTATAATGTTCGATGTTTAGTAACTATTTTAATGAAATAGATTGTAAAATTTTTATTTGTAAAGTAAAATTCAAAAAAAAAAATAAATAAAAATATCTTCTAGTTGATTATACGTATACAATTACCAATACCACCTAATCCAACAACTATTTTCCATGGAAGTGGACATTTTTTATCATCAATTCGTATTTGTAATAGAGTTTTTGTTCGAGGATGAGCAAGATAAATTCGTCGTTGATTACAATCTAATGTTAATATTATTTCATCACCTTCTAAAATATCACTCATACATTGTTTTCCTCGACTCCGACCATTTGATATCCAATAACTATCAAGCCACCAACCATTAATAGCAGTAGTAAAAAAAACCGACGAAGGATCCATTTGAGAATATGTAACAATACCAATAAAAAATGTTTCATTAGCTTTTTTCTTAATTTGAAAGCGAATATGATGGGTGCCGTTTAAATATTGATGAAAACCAAAAACATTAACAGATCTGTGTAGATCATCTCCGAAATATGTAGCAGTAAGATCATTTTCTGATAATGCAATCTGTTGATCTTTTTTATTAAATTTTTCATGATTGATTAATATTGGATTTTGATTAAATGTTCGAATCGGTTCTGTCCAAGGACATAATTCCCGAGGAATCTTCACTTTAATCAAGTGAATAATTGAATTTTGATCATCATTATCAAAAGGACATGTACTTATTGATTGTTCTAGATCGTAACGAAGTTCATTAAGCTGAACGGCCCATTTCTTAAAATCAAGTTCTGTATAATCTTCTGATGTTCTACTAAATTGAAGTTCATTAGTTAGTTGAGCAACTATTGTTGTCATTTTTTCTCTTGACTTCTTAAATAATTCATTCAAATCAACTCGAGCTTGATGTGCTGCTTGTTGGATTCTATCAATTGATTCTTGTTCCCATTCGTCTATATGAGATAAAAATGAATTTATATCAGTATTTTTATTAATATCTCGTTGAAGAGCATCACATTCTTGACCAATAGTATCCATCTGTACAGCAAGTTCTTGTCGATGTTCATCAGAATGTTTTCGACAAAATGATTGTTGACAACCATCACATGTAAATACACCACCACCTTTATCACATTTAAAACATGGTTTTTTTTGTGTTGTTGTTATTATTGTTGTCATATCTAAACTTTTACAATTTATTCCCTGTTGATAAATATAGGACAATAAATTGTTGAAGGTCCCTGTTGTGTAGAAAGAAAAAAAGAGAATGAATTCGTCCTTTGATGAAAGGGTAAAATCAATGCGACATCTTCCAATATCATCGCGCAAACAAAAATTTTCATTATGCATACATATAGATTGTTCTCTATTCAAAAATCATCTGTTATTTTCTGAGAATACGCTATATTGAAAATTTATTGCTTAAAAAAATATTAGATAACTACAATAAAAATAAAAGCATTATCGTTATTTATCGAATTTGATTTATTATCACGCACGAAGAACTATAATTTCATTCGAATCATATACTGAAACGGCGATATCAGCATGGTTTAAATTCATAAATTTCACTCCAACTAATGGATTATTTTCAATATGATGATTACATTCATGTGAAATCTAAACAAAAGAAAAATGCTCTTGTGTTCTAAATAAAAATCAAAAATCTACTTGTAAATCTTCTGCATCACCAGATAATTTCCAAATTCTAACATAACAATCATCACTAACAGAAGCTATTAAACCTTCTTCATTACAATCAATTGCATTGATACATCTTGCATGTGCAGTAATTGAACCAATCATTTGAACTAAATTATTTTTGTTTAAATTATTAAAAAAACATAGAAATTCAATTTTTGTCTGTCTTCTTACCATTTTCAATATCAAAAATTCGAAGCATACCATGAGCATAACCAGCTATAAGACAATTATTCCACATTGCTAATGATGTTATACCACTATTATCAAGTGGTTCAATTTGATTTATTTGTGACATTGTACCAATATTCCAAATCAATATCATTCCACTTGTATCACTTGAAACTAAATATTCATTATTTGATACTAAATCTGTTATACCATATTGATGGCCTATATAACATTAAAAAAATTAGATCAAAATATTTTCAAAATGATTTATTTACCAGCAAGAGTTTCTTTTAAAAATATATTTGTACCTTTTGGAGGAATATTAAAAACGAGAATTTCACCTTGATGATTACCTAAGAGGAAATATGATGTATATATATATATATATGAATGGTAATTTACACTTACCAATGCAAAGTAAATTTTGATCAACACCTGTAATACCTCGAGCATAAATAGACGCTTCTAAACATCATATATATGTATGATATAAATTTCATTGAATATTTATTTTCTATTTAACCTGTTCGATTGGGAGGAGTTTTATCAGTCATATGTATATGAAGATTTGTTGTTCCATCCGGTTCAAAAATCTACATTGAAAAAAAACCATTAAAAAAATTTTCATTCTATAATATTTCCTACCTGAATACTTTTTGTACAAGCCAAAACTAATAGACTTCGAACTGGTAAATTAACAAATGCAGCCTATTGAAAACAATAATAAAAATAAGATACATTAGTTCTATTCTTTTACTTGAATAACATAAGCAGTAAATCGACTATCATTTTCCATTACAGGTTTATTATTGCTTCCTGGTGTTCGACACATAACTTGACCTTGGATTTGTTTAGTTCCATCTTCGGATACGGTAGCCTAAATTATATAATTAACATGTAAATATTTTTTGAGAAATTTCATATTTAACCATAGCAAAACTAGTTTTATATGATACGCCAAACATTGCTGATCGACGTGATTTTGACGAACGAAGAATTGCAAGATTATTTGGCAAATGGGATGCACTCCATTTTACAGAGATTGATTGAGACGATTTTTTATAAGTAATTGACATATCAGAAATGGATTATCTAAGAAAGACAAAAAAAATTTAACAATTCAGGTTAATCTTAATCATTCTCAATAAAATCTAATAGACTAAGACAATAATTTTTTCTATGAAAACATAAAATATATACACACAACATGTCAAGTATTTAAAGCTAATTGGTTTTTGCTACTTCATGGATTTCACCATGACACTAATTGCATTTTTTAGATGTGTTAATTATATTAGCTACATATTTTAAATACTCAAGTTGAACAAAAACGGATGAGCGGTCTACTAAATTATTTTGACATTTATTAGAGTGCTAGAGACATTTTAATTCGTCCATTACCATATATCATTACATAGTAATGCCTCTATTCTATCAGATTAAACATTAATGCACTTTTATAAACGTCATATTTTCTATAATAAAATTTATATTTAATCTTAAAAATAAATTTCTATATTAGATAATTTTAATAAATTACTTTATATAAAAAATGAATATCCTTGTTTACTTGTTTATTTTTTTAACCTATCGTCATTTGTCCATTGATTCGTTCAGTCTTTTTCATTCATATAGTTTCTTAATCTTAACATACCATACTATACTATTTAAATAATCTATATTTTTTTTAAGATTTTCAAACATCTCCTAACGACATGTCGTCACCATTAATTCAACCCGAAAAATTTCAACATATTCTTCGTGTTCTTAACACAAATATTGATGGTCGTCGTAAAGCTGGTTATGCTTTAACAGCTATTAAAGGTGTCGGTCGTCGTTTTGCTCATGTTGTTTTACGAAAGGCTGATGTTGATGCTTCAAAACGTGCTGGTGAAATGACTGAAGAAGAAGTCGAACGTGTTATTACAATTATTGCTAATCCACGTCAATATAAAATCCCAGATTGGTTTCTCAATAGACAAAAAGATATCAAAGATGGCAAATACTCACAAGCAACATCTAACAATCTTGATACAAAAGTTCGTGATGATTTAGAACGTATGAAAAAAATTCGAGTCCATCGTGGTCTTCGTCATTACTGGAATTTACGTGTACGTGGTCAACATACAAAAACAACTGGTCGACGCGGTCGTACTGTTGGTGTATCGAAAAAGAAAGCATAAAACCAACGATGAGATTTTTATTGTTTTTGATCTTGTTATTTATCATCGTTAGAAAAAAAAAAGATTAAAGACAAAAAAATTTAAAATAAATAACAACTAGAAGAAAAGAACTTCGTATTTTTTTTCCTCATCTAAACTAGTATAAAAACGATAATCTAAGTTAAATCAGACAAAAGATAAAATTTTCGAATGCTATACAATATTTCTATAGGGAATGATTAACTTTTGAATATTTTAATGATTTTGGACTTGCTATGCATTTTCTAGTATTGAAAAATATAGATGTTTAGTATCGAATAGAAGTTTCTAGTATAAGAAGTAAATCAGAATTCTATATTTTTATGCTTGCTAAAAATCGAATGAATGAATTCAGACTAATTAGGAAATCGAAAAAAGAATTTTATCTCGTATTTTTCAATCGAGCTGTGTTGTAAAGAAAACTTGAATGTAAACTTTTAAACTGATTCCTATTAAATTAATAGCGAAGAAACTTTTCCTTAAACTATACTATATAATCTTATCAGATAGATTAATGGTAAATATTATGAATCATATAAAAAAATGATAGATTATTATTGGCGTCAGTAAAAATTCTAAATGGACTCACTATAAAGGTTGCATACTTTCTTTATCGTCATATTGATATATTTAGAAAGATAACATTGGCATTGATCATTGTGTACAAGTGTAAAAGAAACGTCAAGAATGCAAAACAAATCCACCTCCTCATTATTACTCAGATATTTCAGAATTATTAAAAATATTATTGAATTAAATAAAAACGATATTGTTGCCTAAAATTCATATGTAATTAGATGAGTATTATCATAAACTTACGTAATACTGATTCAAATACTAGAAAAGACTTATTTCTTAAATCTATACCGATTAATATCTATCATAATTATAATAAATTCATTGTAGCTATAGAGATTTCAATAAATATGTTCAAAGCAACAAGTTAAGCTATTAGTATAATCACATTTCACATTGTTTTCTATACGGAAGGTAGATATATATATTAGTCCAACTGATCATGGATCCCTTTAAATATCAGCTTGATTGACACTGTACATACCTAGTTGAAATCAAACAATGTCGAACTTATTAGTATAGAGAAGAAGTTTGACTAATAAATTCATTAAGTTTGAACAATCTTATTTAATTTAATTTATTGATGATAACAATGCACCTATGACAATCTTCAAACTAGAACATGGTTATAATTATGGTATATTTATTCTTTCGATACGAAACTATAATAAAAACGAGTGCACTCGTCAAGAATTACAATACACTGATAACATCTATTGTTTTTCCTATATCTCGTCACGTACGGTGGCAGACACTTTAAGTCCAATTTAAAAATAGAACACTATAATGTTTCATTATTCTCTACATATATATGCATAATAGTATAAAACTTAAGTCTAGATTTTGTAGAGATCTAACATAATGAAGAAATTCAATATTTCTACCATCTGCACTGAACGAATAGTTCAAAAAGAAGATTGTCGAAGTATTTTAATCCAATATGAATGATAGCAGTTTTGAAAAAAGGATAAATCTTAAGATTATGTCTCTATTTGTTATTCATTAACATAGAAAATATCTGAATCAACTGGTAGGATGGACTTCGATGCGAAAATATTCCAGTAATTCTTGATAAGTTTAAAGATATTCGAATACTTTAGAATATTTAGCAAAACTTCGCTAAAAAGAAGTACAAATTGAGAACAATCTTATTGTAAATCTCTAATGGTAAATTTGCTTTCCATTATATAGAGTTCTACGAGTTTCGATCGAACTAAATATTTGTATTCACAAAGAGCATAATGATAAATCTATGTTTTAAACTATAGCACGAAATCATTCTCAAAGTTCTTTCTTATAGAAGTAAAACTATGAAATAATGATAACAGACTTACAATTACCAATATTATGTGCATAATAAAAGGCAATTGTCTACATCGTTAAGAACTTTTTAATTATTTGATCAGAAAGAAAACATATTCTTCGAATAGCTACAACAATACTCTACACTCTTGAAAATTGAAGTCCTATCAAGTGATAATCTTCTTTTTGTATAAGAATTTTCATCCTTTACCGTATAATTTCGAAAGAAAAAGTAGTTGCTTTGCAAAGTAATATATTTAAATTATAAAATTTAAAGAACAAAATATTATATTGAAGCTATACGGAAAAATACGCTGTTGTATTATTTGATAAAAAATAAAATTAGTTCATTCTTAGATTGATCTTCCATGATCGTTTGATTGATTTGTTTCATTTGAAAGATTCGATGATGAACTATTGTATGATGTCGAAGAATTCGTTTGATTAGTAGAATCATTTGTATTATTTATATTCAGATTATTCATTGATGATAATTCTCCTTGTTGATGATCAGTAGTATTTCTATCACTGGAAATTTCTAAAAGTATTGTAAATAGAATAGAAAATAAATGTCATTTGCCTATTATTTTACTTTTATATGTACGTGGATCACCTCCGTTTAAACTCATAATGAATTTGATGATATAGAATATGAAGATGGCACGTGTACTTGCGTTAATATCGGCTGAGCTGAAGTGATAAGGAAACGAATCACGATTCTCTTTTTATAGTGGCACGAGACCAGGCTGATTTTCGAAGTATTTCGTTGCAAGGAATATTTTACTAGTACTTTTTTTTTCAATACAGTTTATATAGATAAATATAAAATAAACGTTCGTATTGTGTATTCTATATATACACAAAACAATCCAGACCAATTTTCTTTTTGTTATTTTTTGCTTTTTTCGTACTTTCTATTGATTATAAAGTCACGTGAAATAAGCCTGTGATTAGTCCAATACATTTTTGCAAGTCTATGTTTCATAGAAGAGCAATGGCGTGTAATCAAATACATACATACCAATTATTCACAATAAAAATAAATGATTCCATAGAAGAATGTATATAATAAACGAACAATACGATATCATCATTTTCGTTAAATTCCACATCATATTTTTTATTCGATGTCTATTACTTTTAATTTTATTTTTAAATAAATATTTTGATCATTTTTTTTATCCGTCGTCTCTTTGTTTATCATTCAAAAGAACTATTTCTGAACTTATACATATTTAGTTTATGTCACCATCTTGTTTTTCTTTAATACTTGTTTTTTTAGCAAAAAAGAAGAGAGAGAGAGAGAGAAAAAAAGTGCAATGAAAAAGAAAACGCAAGAGAGACAGAAAAAGAAAAGTGAAACAAACACAACAAAAGAAGATTTCATGATTCTCATGTATGTGACGATGCGCGTGTTGTTCGCTTATGCAATACATAGGACAGATAGACAAACACTCACACATGATTAACATCATCAATAAAAGAAGACAAAAACGAGCTAGATTTTTGAAGAAGAGAAAACAGAAGAAAACAGAAGAAAAAAAGAATGAACAGAGAACATAAGAAACGTACACGTCAAAGGATAAGGATCACAAAAGAAAACGAGCGATAGTTTTTTCTTTGTAAATAATTAGGTTGCTGGAAGACAGATGTTGATTTAGTCATTATGTTAACTCCGTTTAAAACGATGAAATCAAGCAGACGAATAAAAGCATGTACAAAAACATGAGAAAAAAAAAGCAGCAACCATGAAGAAAAATACACACATAAGGTGACAAGAATATATTAAAAAAATCGAGTATGTGGATTGTTTTTAATTTTTCCTAGTCTGAATAAAGGTTTATTTGACACCATTACTTTGCTGTTTTGGCGGTCGTTGACCTTTTGGTCCACTACCATTTATCGTTTCTGATGGTATAATATCATTTGAATCGACTCCATTATTTGATGATGTTTGTTGAGGCTTTTTTGTTGATATTTGTTGCGATTGTCCACCAATACCGTAATTCTCTTCATAATATTCATTTGTGTTGTTGTTTATATTGTTATTATTATTATTATTATATCGATAGTTATTATTAGCCCCACCGCCTCGACTATTACGTGTACTACCATAACGATAACGTTGTGATGCATACTGATCATTATACTGTTGTTGTCCTTCTAAATAAACAAAATTAATTCTAAGAAATAAATTAGTAATATCACTACCATTATTATCTTGCGTATCAAATGTAGTATTTTCATTATCATTATTTCGACGACGATCATTATAACCTAAAATAAAGCAATTAATTATATGTATTATGTATTATATATAAGTATTAGTCAAATACAGCAAAGCATGCTTCTGTTATTAAAGATATAATGTATTTATCTAGATACATGCGATCGATTATCTGGTTATGTATCAAAAAAAAAGCAAAAGAAATTAAAAAGCAGGCTTTTATTATATCCACACCTTGACGGTCTGGTAATGGTGGTCGACCACGTCTCCAGCCGCGTCGACCACCTCGTCCACCAGCACCCCTCGGCAGCGTAGCTGAATGTATCATACTATCAGTACTATAGCCAGCCTCTTGTTGTTGTTCACTCTCGACCTGTGCCGCCCAGTCGCGATGTTTTCGGCTGGTACTAACCGTCGATGATGCTGCATCACCACACTCGCTGGCTTCATCTGTGAAGATAAATATTTTTATCCTTATTTCTCATATGGGACAATTTCGATTTTAAAAAAAAACGAATTTCTTCGAATGAAACTTACCACCAGTGCCAGCATCACTTTGTGTACCACCTCGATATAAATTACCACCAGCACCTCGTCGTCCTCGACTACCACCAGAGAAATTAGATCGACGTAGTGATTGATTATTATAATTATCACCACCACCACCACGTTGTTGCGAAGGATATTGTTGTTGTTGATAACCTGATTCACGATAATTTCGTGTACTACCAGAATTACTCATTCGATCAGATTCATAACTAAAAATTTTCATAATTAATAAAATTCATGCAATGATTCATTGAAAAAAAAATGTTCTACTATCAAGACTTGATTTGGCAATTTCTTATTGAATTTTATCTCTATTCTATAAATTCAGTTTCTTGTATAAAAGATCACAATCTATTAGATTAAACTGATGTTTTGAATCAAATTGATTTAAATAATTGAAAGATATAAATTATTGCCAATACAATGTATCTCATATTGACCAAGCTAGCTTCATTACTTATCAATATATGAGTCTTGATAATGTTTCATCGAGACTATATAGAAACTTTTGATCGAAGCCGACTACATTAATTATGAATCGAATTCAATCCATCTATATCTAATTACTATTCAAGGAGTTTGGTCAATATGTACAGAACACCGTAGCAATATCATAAGATCTAATAGAATTCAAATGTTTATAAATATTGAAAAATGCTTAGTTCTTCAGCTTCTATATAATGTTTTAAATTGTATACGAATCTCTCATAATCAATATTGAATTCTTTTCTTTAGTAAAATAAATGAAAAAACATTGAGATGAAGGTCAAACTCAGTATATTTCTATATGAAGCCTATATTATTGATATTCATACCGTTGTTGTCGTCCGCTTTGATAACCCATTCCAGCAACCATATTCATTCCGGCTCCTTGTTGTGGTCCAATAATAGTACGAAATTGTTCATTAACTTGAGTTTTTTTCTCTTGTAATTCGTCGAATTCCTAAATAAAAACAATAAATTTAAAATGAAAATAATTTTTTTTTTGTTTTGTTTTCTATTTACTTTTAAACAAGCCAAATGATAATCAAGTAAAACTTTAGCATTTGCGATACTTTCTGTTGTACCAACAAATATAAACGGAACTTGACTCTGTTAAAATAAAAAGATTCTTTTTTTATCTTTATAAATTTTAATTAAACATACAGGATAGCTACTTTCGTCGCGTGGTGCTGCTTGGTCGTTATCTCCTTCAATTTTTACACGAATAACACCGCTTTTATCAACGATTTCCTGAATAATATGGCCTTTTTTACCAATAACTTTGCCTAAATATTTAATATGACAATTATTCCAATAATAATTGTTTTTCTTTTTCTCTTACCTATAAGTTCTCTTGGTATTGAAACAACATCTTCAGTATATTCAAGTATATTACGTGCTTCTTTAACAGCTTTTTCAGTCTAGAAAATAAAAAAAAAAGATTTTCTTAATTGATAATAAATATAAAATAATTGAATGACGCACATCACCAAATACTTTAATCGTACAAGTATCATCTTCGACTTCAATTGCTGTAATACCAGGTACCTCACGTGCTTTTAATATATTTGATCCATGAGAACCAATGGCAAGACCCATTAACTCAGTTTTAACAGTAAATTTTTCAAAAAATTTTGATGTTTGATTAACCTTTATTCGCTATACAAAAAAATAAAATTTTATTTTTATTGAATATTTATTTTTTTCTTTCTATACTTCAAGTTGTTTAGAAACTTTTTCAGTTTCTTGTACAAGTTTTGCTTTTGATCGTAAATTTCGAAAATGCATTTCAGATAATATTTGAGCACGGCGAAGTGTACTATCATTGTCAGACTACAAAAAAAATTTGATTTAGAAAAATAAATAAATGTCAAAATAAAATTATTAATAGATTTACAAGAACAACAAGACATTCATTAGCTTTGTCATATCGAACAACAGCAGCACCTGTTGTTCGTTTGAAATCTTTGTGATTAGCTGGATTATTACAACTAGAAATAAATAATATGTTTATTAGAAAGAAACAAATAGATAACTCATACGCTTCTTGACTCTCTTTAGGAACAGGTAATTCTATTCGTTTAAACATTGAATAATTTATCGGTGGACTAAAAGAAAAAAAAACGCTTTATAGATATTCAAAATCTATATGTATTTACTTTGTGTTTGGACAGCGGATTTTATCGCTAGGTACAATATCCGAATAACTGGCGCCTTGAGCACTAACTTTATAATCAACAACAAAAAAATCGCCTTTGAACATTTTAGCAGTAGCTGGCCACCAGCCCAATGGTTCATCTTCTTTTGCTTTTGAAAGTACCTAAGAAAAACGACAAACATATATTTGAAAATCTTTGTAAATTACTAGATATACTTCGCACGGATCGCCAGGTGATAATTTCTTAAGATCACTTGATTCAGGCGGAAGTCGAATACGATTCTCGGAGAAGGGAATTTTTGATGGAGGGAAAAAACTATAAGAAAAAAAAAAATATCAAAATTTATTTTTGTATAAATATAAAAATTGTTATTACTCTTGATCATATTTGACATCAATACCGGTTGCATCCACATCATGTACGTATGCCTTAAAAAGAAAATTGTTTCATTTGTAAGAATAATATACGATAACTTACTTTATAGTAGGCACCATTGGGATGTCCCACTTCAACGCTAAGATCGTTCATTTGTAATTATTTAGAAATAAATATAGTTAATCAGATCAAACGCCCTTAATGAGGCGATAATAACAACAACAAGAGAATTTATTAGTATTAATATACTTTAATTCATACAGTTGACAATCGCTTTCAATGTTCTTTTCTGATTTGCTTGACTCTTAGTAAAGAGAGATAATATCTACAATATAACCCTAGATTATGCAATGAAAGTTAATAACCTTCTAACTATATATATATATAAATATCATTATATATAGATGTACATATACATAAAAGAACGATTCGACTGATTTCAGTAATAATCTGTTAAATAATAATAATGTTGTTCTCTCGTTTTCTATAATGTGAAACAAGTTCGAGTAGGAAAGTGAACAGAAGGAAGAATTGTTTGTTTATTTACTTTTTTTTCTTTCACAAATACGGATTTGCTAATAAATTATCTGTTGGTAAAGATTGGAATGACCTCTATTGCCAAAAAAAATGGTAGAAAATATCTACCAAGAAATATTACATATCTTTTTAACAACACATTTATATTGACATTCGTTTACTTATCAAACAACTATATATAATGAAAAAAATATTTTTCAAGATGTCGCATGTAGACACATGCATTAATCGTATTAAAAAGTAAAAAATCGATACAAAAAAGATAAACTATATATATATATTTCATTAAAATGCAATTCTTATCGATTCTGTTGGTTCTTCCGACGTTGTCACTGCTGCTGCGGTTGTAATTGGATTTAATGCTAAATCATTATTAGTTGTTGATACTTCTTGAACAGTTTGTTCATAGGATGGTGGTTTATCAAAACCATTTGCTGACCTAGATGTATAATGTGGTGGGTAAGGATAATTAAATGATGATGATGCTTGACTTTGTTGATCAGTATTATAAATTGGAATAATTGTTGCCATATAAGTTTGTTGATGTTCTATGAAAAAATAAATAAATAAATCAAAATGATAATTGTTTTTCTAAATTCTACGTCGTCTTAATTGTCTTTGTCTACAACGAAGATAAATATATGCAAGCATGATGATCAATAGAATAGCTAATGGTACAATAACTCCTACAGCACTGAAATACAAATAAACGACAGTACTTTAATTTAATTAATATATAAAACTTGTGATTTCTTTACATATAGGTTGTTAGATGAGATGAACAATATTCATATTGATTGGTGTCCGAATCGAAACATAAACCCATTTGTATATTAATTTAACAATTATAAATAAACACAGACTACAAGATGTTCAATAAATAGTAATTTCTTTTCTCAAATGAATAATGTCGTCAATCGATTCTGTCCTTTGCTTGATCAACAATACAGTTTTCTTTTTTTGCGGTTCTTTTTTTCATTCCTTCGTCGCTTGATGTAATAAATATGTACAAAAAAAATATGACAGGCGTATCTTTTTTAGCTCTGCACCTTTTTTGCTTGCTTCTGTCGTACGGCATAAACGTGTACCCTATTGACTCGGCGTCACGCTTGGCGCTCGTAGAAATCAATGAATTCGTAATTATTCAAAAAAAAATCCTTACCTTCGCTCAATCGATATGCCCTTGAACGCTTTTTGTTCGGAATATATTTCTATGACTTGCTTGTCATTTTTTTCGCAGACAAAGACAAAATTCATGTCTTTTATTAAACATATATGATAGATTATATTCGATATTGATAGAATCATTTAACAAAGAAAAAAGAAGAGACATTATTTTAATTCATCAGATAATCATCATAATTGAAAATGAATATGAACCAAGGATACAGACAAAAATTAGATATTAATCAAATTGATATATGAATATATTTGTTTATCATTTTTTGTATCTTTTACGTTCAATTACAGCATTTTCATACAGGTCTTTCTTAATATTGACTTTGATAACTTCGAAATAGATGATATATATATATATATTCAAAATCTATCTTGATGAGCAGGTATACGTTGATATTTTATTTCTTACGAGTAACTTCAATATTAATGATGGTTTATGATAGAAGATTTGATATACATATAAATATAAGTTTATACATACATGCATTTGATATCATAGTATATAGTTTGCTTATATAACAAGTGATAATGAATCTTGTTAGTCGTACAATGTTATATGTTAAACTTTTATACGTTTAATAATTTTAATTTAGAACGAACTAAATATTTCTAATGATGTATAAGATTATTTTACTTAACAGTACATGACCAGGGAGAGTAAACGAAGGAATACTCAACTAAAGTCGTACAAATCCGAAAACTTAAATATGACCTATGAAACTTCTCGAATAGTACATTCTTATTTACATATAGAAATCTCTTTCATTAGAATGCCGGTTAAGATATCGAATTTTATTATTCTATAAAAAGTGTGTAGTATACTGCAGATTTTCAAAAAAATAAAATGTTATTTCAGATACTAATCTGATACTATACATATATAAATAAGCCATACGACAAAGATAATCTAGAAACTCTATCTTTCATCAGAATACTGCAGGTGTCTCTACAAACTAGATACATAAGAATTTAAATCCTAAATCGAGAAAAATATTTGATTAGTTTTGTATCTTCAGCTTCTTCTTAAAAATTTTATTAACATTGAATTATCGAGATGTCCCCCCTAACAAATCATGGTTCATTTTGATTGCTATTATTTCAGTATACAAAGACAAACTTAAAGTAAATATAAACATCATGTTCTCTTCATTGCGCCCGTCTGTCTCTTAGACTTTGCTTTCGAAATTATCCCATTCGAACTTTTGTTGTCTTATTGAATAGAATGTCAATGATCAAGGCTATTTAATGTGAAGATATTTCGATGAAATTATCATCCTATTTGGAAAAAAAAGCAAAATATTTGAATATAACTACATATTTTTGCTTTTATTCATCAGAATCGATCAAAGACAAAATGTTTATAGAAAAACAGAGAAAAAAAATAATAATATTTTCATTATTTTCTCATGTTCTTTTTTTTTCGAGGATAAACACCAGATTATAGCCAACAATTAATGAAGACGATACAAATCAAAGAAAGAAAATGACATTTTTCACACACACACACACACACACAAATATTTTTAAACAATTTGAGATTTTTTTTTTTCTTCTTCTTTTCTTTTCGTCACAGAGGTAGCAAAACAAAACAATAGACAAGATATATTTTTTTTTCGTGTGCAAAGAATTATCAGACATTTGGTTTGAAGGAGAAGCAAAAAAAAACAAGAAAAAAAAACAAGAAGTGCAGCACTTTTTTGTTTCTGTATATATGCAAAAAAAACGAAAGAAAGTGAATGAATGAACAATCGCAAATTCGTCTAATCTACTACACAGTCTAACTCATGCAGAAAAAAGAAAAAAAAAAGTAAAGAAAAGAAACCACATTATAGATACACATGACCTGCGCGCGCGAGTTATTTATTAAACAGGTATCACTGAGACCGTACATAAATTTGCCTATATGGAAGCAATAAGAAATAATTCCTGATAATCTAACAGAAGATATATATGTATATGGGAGAGCACCACCCATTTTTAGAAGAAAAGAAAAATAAATGCGGGCAGATAAACGACTATACCCACAGTGAAGAATAATTAGATGGATACATATTGATTTTCTCTCTCTCTTTTTTTTTAAAAAAACACACAAACTCACTGTTGATGATTTAAGAACAAAGATAGACAAAAACAAAATTGCGAGACGTTTATACACACGGATATATATAAATATGTATATATATATTTTTATTATTTCTTTTTTTTTTAATCTCCATTCATTATATTAACCTTTAACCCAAGCATGTTCAAGTAAACTTTCAAGGGACGGTCGTCGATCAGGATTTTGTGCGAGACAACGTTGAATTAAATTTTTTAATTCCGGTGATAGATGTGGTTTAAGAACTAATTTATATCCAGTTATCTCGTCTTCATTTTCAAAAGGTAAACTTCCACAAACCTAAAATATTTCAAACAAAATAAATTTTTCTATTGAAAAAGAATTCATTTTCTACGAACCATATCATACAGTAATACACCAAGTGTCCATACAGTTGATGGTACACCAGTATAACGTTTTTTTAAAATATATTCCGGTGATTTATACTGTTTTGTTCCATGAAAATCTGAATAATAAGATGTCGAAGATTTATAAATGGCACTGGCACCAAAATCAATCAATACAAGTGATTCTGAATCAAGATCAACTAAAATATTTTCACTTTTAAGATCACGATGTACAACGCCCTTTCTAAAAATAGAAACATTTAAAAATAGATATATGAATGACGTAAGAATATTTCTATTAATCATAATCAAGAAGACAACAGCTGCTGCTAACAGTTTAAACAACAAATGATTAGTATTTATTTATTCTAATATTTTAATACGGATAAATCCTTGTTTTTAATATTAGCATTGAAAAAAAGAGACGCCATCTTTTCAAGTATCGACCTTGGCCTATAATCACTCTTTTTGCTAACGGCGTTTTTTTACGTCTGATGTTAATACCGTAGGGTTTTGTGATTTATCTCTAACACGTTGTTACTTTATAATAGTCTCCAGACTTAATAAAATTTATTCTCTATTTCTTTTAGCATTTGTTGTATCTTTTCTTACAGACGTTGTCTCAACCAATTCAGACATATATCATAATCAATCTTAATAAGCCTTGTAATAATCGAAACAGTACTTCATGTCACTAGTGTCTTAATTCTAGGTCTAAAAATATCTTTTCTTATGATCTAAATCATATTTGTGATAATCTTAATGTGAATTCTTTATATCTTACCGTAACATGGCATAATTGATATGAACTAATTGTTGAAAGAATTTTCTAGCTGTTGCTTCACTAAGTCGTCCACGATCTTTCGATTCTAGAAAATCGAATAAATCTTGACAATTACGTAGACGTTCCATGACTAATATCCAATGTTGACCATTCTCAAAATAATCATAAACATGAATAATACCTAAATGAATTGAAAAACAAAGAGATCTTATTAGAAAATATAAATTAGTTAGGAATATACCTTGTATTTCATGTACAGCTTTATGTAATAAAATTTCTGCTGGATATTTTTTCTGACTAATCATTAACCAATTTTTTGTTTTTTCTTTTGGAATAAATTTGACTACAACTTGTTTATTATCACTTAAACGAATACCTTCATGTATATCAGAAAATCCTCCACTACGTACAAAATCACCCAATTGATAATAATCACAAAAATTCGATTTAACAACATCAAATCGTACCATATTAAATAAATTTTGTTCAATTGTTAATGTATCAACAGTTGAACAATAAGCTGCTGATTTAATAGGTATAGGTACAGCTGGACTTGAATTTGTTGTTGGATTATTTTGTGTACGTGTATGATTTATTAGAAATTCTTTTTTCGTTGTTAGTGATAATGAAGATGATGATGATGATGAAGATGTATTGGAACAACTTGATGGAAATTGTAATGGATCATTTTCATATGGACGATATGTATTAAAACGTTTTGTTATAGATGTTGAAGAATTTTGTTCAATGGAATTTGTTGTTGTAGATGATGACGATGATGATGGCGGTGGTGGTGATGGTTGATCTTGTTCACGATAAAATCCCACTGGTAATATACGTGTTGACATGAATGATGATGTATCAATAATTTCGTTCAAAGACGATGTTGAAGATGATGATGAAAGAGAAAAAACTGCTACACTACTACTACGATGTTCATCATTGGTATGTAAAGATGATGATGATGACGAAGATGATGATGATATTGAGTCCACCTCTGATAATTTATTATTGTGATCGTCTATAAAATGAAAATAAATAAATATAAATATATATATTCAATAAATTTCAAATTTGATGAAATGTAAAAAAAAGAAAGAAGCTAAATATACATAAACACACACGCACGCTTGTTCTGTTTGCTTGGTTTGACCGTTTAGAAGCAATGTACAATCAGCTATTTTTTCTTCTTCTTTCTTTCTTTCTTTCTTTCTGCAACTGGCCGGTCGATGTCCAGCGTATGTATATGGGTACGCGACAACACTTCACCGAATTTTTTTCTTCTTCTTCTTCTTTTTCTCTCTTTTTTCCTTTGCACTAACCTATTTTATATATATATATATATACACTCACTCGTTCGACAGCTGAAACGAATATGTACTCGGCCGTCTACAATTGAAGCTGTCCGGGGATACACTATTTTTCTCTTGTCTTGACACTTATGCTGTCTCCTTTTCTCTTGTCAGTGCAATAATTTTTTTCTTCTTCTCTTCTCTTCGCGGTTTCTTTTCTCATCCAATACTATTATAGCGCATATACGTTCAAGGTTCCTTCTTTATATGAGTACATACTGCAATCTGTCACATACTTTCTAGCTGATGCTGTAGTTAAAGTTACGTAATGCAAAAGAAAGAAGGAAAAAAAAGCCACAGAAAGGGGGAGAGAGAGAGAAAAAGAATTGTCAAAAATGATTCGTTGCTTGATGTTTGCTTGTTGAGCAGACGAATATATTGATGTGTGTTAGGTTTAACCGCAAAGCGAGAGAGAGAGAGGGAAAGCATTTTGTATTAAAGAGAGAAAAAAATCAAGGAAGAAAGAACTATCATATGAAACAACGATGAAGAGAAGAAAAAGAAAAAGAACAGTTTCTTCACAACAAGACAAAAATGGTAAAGAGAAAAAAAAAGCGAGAGGTTTGCGGTCGACTGTCGAGGCTGTATAGAACAAACATGCATGTCTATCCCACGCGTAGAAACATACGGTTTTGACGACGGCAAAGAATTGCTTATGTAAAGAGACGGATAAAAATCATATGTTTCGCTTTTTTTTATCTTGTGTTTGTCATTTACGACAAGGTCGTCAAGACTTTCCTTTGCGTTCATACACGGAGATTAATTTAATTTGTTTCTCTATTATCAATAATAATAATAATAAAAAAAAGAAGAAGAAGGCGAAGACGAAGAAGAAAAAGAAAAAGAAGAAGAAGAAGAAGAGAATGTCCTTGCAAAGGACACATCTAGAACTTCAACAAAATAATAACAACAAAAAACAAAACTTCCTTTTTTCTATCTTATAAGGCTTTCTTTTATTGACTTTTACTATAACTGTCGAGACCTTGTAATGTCGCCAATACCATGTTCTATACTACATTACTAGTATACATAACAACCTTGCTGTTCAATATGTGATCTAAGCAACTGATCGAACAAGAAAGAGAGAGAGAGACAGAAAAAATGTGTAATTAGCCATAAAACCTTGATGTATGCATTGCGATCAAACGATCAATTGAAAAAAAAGAAACTCAAGGTTATATAATGACAAAACCCGTTTTTTTACTATCGATCAATAAGATTGAAAGAACGAGAAGAGAAAAAAAAGTACAAATTTAAAACCGACATTTTAAAAAAATAGAAGAAGAAGTGTATGTATTTGTTGTGTAAAGGGTGATGTCGGCTACTATGATAAAATATACACAGCAACAATAAGTGAATACATACAAAAGAAACAGATGTTGTCTATGTAAACATACCAACAGACAGATAGTCTATTCGATCAAGAAAATTAGAGAAAGGATTATCGAGTAAGCAAACTATCATGACAACCAATCATTGCCTATAATGCAGGTGATGTGGAAACGATAATAACAATGTATTTTCCTTTATTATTCTAAGAAAACTTTCATACGAAATCAATTCAATTTATCTAATTAACAAAAAATCTTTTCCTTGTTTTCGGTTTTTTTCTATTTAAATACTTACTTAAATTTGGTGTCGCACTGACTACCTTGGTTTCGTTGATAGATTTACATAAATGTCTTACATAATAGGGTAATCTATTTGTGAGAGATACAATCTGACAGTCATTAACATCATTGATCTCTGGTAAAGTCATTGAATGTGCCATTAGTGGTTTTCTTTTTTTGATCAAATGAATATTATGATGATCGATGATGCACGACTATTGTTTTTTTGTTTTGCTTCATGTCAATATCCTTCTAACCTCGATGATAGGATGATTATTTGTTAGTTGACAGCGTTATATGATCGATACGTTAGTTAACGAAGCGATCAAAATCGAGGAGGTTTTGGTAAGAGAAAAAAAGACGATAGAAAAATAAGAGAAAAAAGAAAGGAAAGCGTTTTTTTCCTGTCAGCTTTTTTTTGTATAAGAAAGAAAAGAAGAAAAAGAAAGAACTTTGCTTCTCTTTGAGTACTTCTATATATATATATATATATATCTACAATCTCTTCATTGTCAGCTGTATAGTACATAGATCTTTATTTGAC
Organism: Adineta steineri; assembly: GCA_905250115.1. NCBI lineage: Eukaryota > Metazoa > Rotifera > Eurotatoria > Adinetida > Adinetidae > Adineta > Adineta steineri. The sequence goes on from CAJNOI010000103.1 coordinate 326,134, forward strand.
TATCTTACAATAGGATGTATCATTAGTATGAAGCCTTATAATCTCTGAACTAAAAGATATAAAATAATACATAATGTATAGATATTATTTGCCTATAGGGATACAAGTGTAATGAAACAAAGAATAACACTAAGATAAAGCATTATCTGAACAAACTATACTATGGAATGTATATCTTATTTCGTCTGGAAGTTGAACTTTGTCTGAAAAAAAGAAAAAAAAGAAAATAATAATCTTACCGAGTACAAGAGTATTGTTGACCAAATCACTTAAATGTTGAGTTGATTTGCTTTTGAAAAAGCGAAGTAATCCCATGATTAGATTGCTTTTAAATGGAACAAAACTTCTCTGTATTGCAATAAGTATTTGTTATATGAGTATATATATGTATATGTAAACCAACAAAAGAAAGAAGTCGAATAATAAAATAGTTTCACTGTTCGAATTGCTAATAGATCTAAAATTCCCACATACCGTATTAGAAATAAGTTCAAAGTCGAAAATGTTCCATGCAAATATATATAAATATAAACATATTTGCTTATTGACACATATTATTTAATCTTTCTACTTGTGTCTCAAGAATATATTTGCAAAAATTTTGCACAAAAATAAGAAAGAATGTTAATAAAAATAAAGATAAATGAAGAACAGATGAGAGGGGTTACATTTTATATGTTATGGAATAAATTTTTTCTCTTATTTCTATCTAATATTTGTTTATGTTTTTTTTATTAATATTCCTATGTAAATGCTTGCATAGGTGTATGATTCTATAGATACATATCAGTTAGTTACCTTATACTGCCCATCCCTTCGCTTCTTACTTATCATATTCTTTTATCAAATCTACATGCATATATAAACAACTAACATTAATAAATAGGCAGAAAGGTGTCTGCGTGATCACGAACGTACTTACCTATAGCATATGATTGGAGAGAAGAAAAAAACTCAAAGTTCAAACTATTTATAAAGTATCCCTGATAAAATCTGTCTAAATTAAAGAGCAAGTATTTTGTTTAAAAGTACTAGAAGAATTTAATAACAAATCACGCTTGATTATTCAACATAAAAAAATATCTATCTGATTCAATGTTTTGTTTATTTTATATATATGTATATAAATAACAATACTGATATATTCTAAACGCCTTCCCATTATTACCTTATCTCTTTTCATGAGTCAGTTCTCTGGTTTATTTATAAATACGTTTGACAAGTAGAGAATAAGAAATTCTGTCTCATGAATATTGTTATTATATAGTATCAAAAACAGAAAAATAACAGTCAACGAGTATGAATATTACTGACACATCGAGTATACAGAAGCTATAATATTAATTCCGTTTTAATGAGATTTACGTCAGTAAGGTATGGCAACTCAATCATATGACTTCTGAATAATACTCATTAATTGCTAAAGTCAGGTGCTTTATAAATGACCTTTTTCTGCATCATATGACTGAAATCATATTTGTTTTTATCATGATAGTAATTTACTCACGCAAAATGAAAAATAATATGTTGTTGATAGGGCTTTACTTATCTCTATTTTTTCATCATTTCAATAAAGAAAACTAACTATTTTGATATCGTACCAAGTATAGAAAATATCTTACAATTAATGAATGTTTATTTTATTTTTTTCTATGAGTTTTCATTTCTTATATATTATTGTAGTTAACTTTTATACTATTTTTTTTTGTAAATAGAGAAGTAAGATTTATTATAAGTATAATGTACGTGACGTCAGTATAAAGCGTACTTGTAACGTCAGGAAGGATCGAGAATAAAGAAATGGAAGAGACATGCACTTTAAATGCGTACCTTGGATGACATGTAAAGTGCATTTATGTTTAGTTAAATACGTATTTTTAAGGTTCCGTTTTTATATTGGTATTATATAACCTTCCTTTCCCCTAATCTATTCGATGCTTTTAAGGTAAAAGTGCATTTTATAAGAATAATATAACGTCTAAGTGAGGTTAAACTGTCAATACAAAGGTGAAAGTCTTTTTTTGAAGTAAAATTCATAACAAACATAAGTAGATAATGAAAGATACGAATATATAATAACAATATTTTAAAAATTTATTTCGTTTATGTTAGAATGTACTCCCATAGAATGTCTTAATCGCATAATTTCATAAGTATATATATGTTATATTTTACAGATGTGCAAATAAGTATTAGCAGTCTGGACTGACATGTATGTACTTAATATTTATGCATATAATGTACTTTGATCTAAGTCGTTTGTCATGTAATTATAAAGAATTTAATTGATTGTATATGTACAGCTTTTAGACATAATTAATTAAGAACTAAAGATGTACCATTGTCAATAATTACTAGTTATCGAAAGAAAATGATCTTTGTAATTACATATGTATTATCAAATATATTATAGACACTGACAGATTTTATTAGTGAGTGATATAGTTCTAGTTTTCTTCTGTTATATATATATATATCTAAACAAACAGATATACCGTTGATCTGTGCCTAGATACGTTAAGTCTATAATGGAGAAGCTGTAGTAAAATTTTTAGTTCGATTCAACAATATTTCACAGAGGTATGGGCGAAACAAAGGTGAAAAATTGCTCATTTGGCACTCCAAATTGTTTGGTTTAGACTTTTTTTTATTTGAAAAAGCATGTCAAGATGCGGTGCATGACCGAGACTGTTTTTTTTAAATGTTTACCTTGTCAGCAGAAAAAATGAATCACAAGTTCAATTACTCAATAAACTAGCGAAAAGTGGGTGTCTGACTATATAAGTATATACGCATATAATAAAAAGAAACCTTAATTAAAAAAAAGGGTTCGATCGTAGACTGTGCCCTGACATGCACTTTTAAACAAGAAAAAAAATATGTTGACTGAGCGTGAACCAAGAAATTTAAGATACGCATTTCTGACAGATCTGAAGGCGACTTATCTTCCTATGCATATATCTCAATTTCTGACAACAATAGATTTTTTTTAAAGAGGCAGTGGAATAAAATACTTGTTACATTCCATTTTTGCTTGAAAACTAAATAGTAACTTTCGAAATAATTTGAATGAGAAAATTATCATTGCATGCCATTTTATTTAAATAATTCAACTTCAATTAAGAAAATCTTCATTGTATTCGGATCTCAAGAGACTGTATTTCTGATAAAAATTTCTCTCATCCTAGACAAACATATGTCAGAATATTAAAAAAAATAGAAGGTCATTGTATTTGATCCGACATATGTTTTGCATATGATGTTTATTTCTTTAAGAACATTCTTGAATAATATTTAATTAAATCTGTATAGAAATAGTCGCAGTTTTTATTATTAAAAAGTAATGTGTAGACAAGGATTGAGTCACCTACTAACATTAAATATTTTGTTAAGTAGAAAATAGTCCAATAACGTTTTATTGAAGAAATCTATCTGCGATTTATATTATGTAAGTATAAAAGATATATATAAATAGAATAATAAGAGTTCATTAGTTTCTCATAGAAAAGTCTTAATCAAATAATATTTTTAAGATCAAACACCAGTTGTTGTTATATCATTCTTGGCATTAAGTAATTTCGATGCATGATGAGCCTATAACAATAAAACAACATTCTATTTAAACAAAGAAAATCTTGAAATCTATATTAACCTGAACAAGTGAAAAACGTTGAAGTTCAGGAGCATTTATAGAAAAGCTTAGTGGTGTATTAGTTGCATTATTTAATACTCCAGCAAAGTTTCTAAAGCGATGTGATGTTGATAAATGTCGAGTATGTGGTGCATAATATCTTGCTGCAATTTCAGCAAATGTTCCTCGTCTTGAACTTTTTGGATCAGCACTCATCATTCTTGAAAGACGTGATGGTGGACCACTCATACTAAGAACTGTAGTTTGACGACGTAGACGTTGATTATCTGTTGATGGTTCTTTAGCGAAAGTTTCTTGAACAGTTTCTTTTTGTTGCCGATCAAAATATGCACGAAGAGAAAACTAAATTTCATTAGATTGAAAATATTTTTTTCTATTTTTTTTTTCTTTAAAATTTACTTTCAAAAGATCAAGTGGAAAAAACCAAATAAGATTCCATACCCAAACAATTCCAGCCCATGTCCAACCACAACCATGTATTTGTGTAAATGACCATTTTGCGTAAACAGCAATAAATGTTGCTATAAGTTGAGCTATGATAAATGCAATAACTAATAATATTGATGGACGTTCACGAAAAAAGAAACTATGTGAACGTGTTATAAATATTAATGCTTGACTAATTGTTGAAACTTGTAAATAAATAATTGAATTTAATATTGGATTATTCCATCCGGGAAATGTATGCGAATGATGATGATATTGAAATTGTTGAACACCAAATTTATCTTGAAAAAATGTTGTTTTAACAATAACAGTAAAGAAAATAACTGTTGATGCCGCTAAATATGTACCATAAACGATAGCATATGTAAAAATTTCTGATAAATGCCAACTATTTGGATATTGTGATGGTTTAACACGATCTTTTGAGATTGTTAAAATAGTACCATCATTAAGAATTGCAAGAATAAGAACCTAGCAAAATATTTATAGTTATGATAAATTTTATTTTTTGATTTTATTTACCATAAATGATGGAAAATCAAATCTAAATGCGAATATTAATACAGAAAATCCAAGTAAAACACGAATTGTTATTGAACATGTATAAATTGCATAGTTTCTCATACGTTGAAAAATTTGTCTTGAACCAAGAATTGCTTTAAATATATGAATAAAAATATTATTTTATCATGAAAAGAAAAAACATTAAATTTACCTTCGATAATAACTGATAAACCAGGTTTTGTTAATACAATATCAGCTGCTGATCGAGCTGCATCTGATGCATCAGCAACAGCCACACCTACATTTGCTTTTGAAAGTGCTGGTGCATCATTAACTCCATCACCAGTCATACCGATTAAGTGTCCCATTTTTTGTAATCGTTCAACAATTTCATATTTATGTTCAGGATAAACACCGGCAAAGCCATCTGCATGTAAAATTAAATCATCGATATCTTTATAACCGGAGTCTGCTGGTGGTCCTTCTTTAAGTGTTTTAGCTTCAAACATATTATCACCCATACCAAGACGTCGACCTGTTTCTTTTGCAATAGCTAATTGATCACCAGTTAACATTTTTACTTTTACACCTAGAAGATTTTTTTAAACCGAAATAAAAAATTCTAGTTTTCAAGAAATAATTACCAAGTTGAAGTGCACGTTCAATTGTTTCTTTTGTATCATCACGTGGTGGATCAAATATAGGTAGGAGACCAATTAATTTAAAACCATTTCCTTTACCATCTTTTTGTCCATCAGAAACATCTTCAATTGCAACAGCTAATGCTCTTAAACCTCGTTTAGCAAATTCATCAACATCAGTGTTTAATTGTTTAATTTGTTCATCTGTTTTATCTCTTGTACATAAATCAAGTATTGCATGTGACATGCCTTTACTAATACGATGTACACTTCCATCTTTTGTTTGTTTATATGTTATTTCAGTACGTTTATCAGTTGGATTAAATCTATTAAGAAACAATATAACATTAAAAAAAAATTCAAGTTTTTATATTCTTACGGTTTAAAATTTAATTCTTCAATTCCTTCACGTATTTTATTCTTATCACCGTATGTTGACATAACACAAGCATCACTAAAAAAAAACGCAAAACAAAATTAAATTAAAATTTCATTTATTCGATTTAATTTACATTGCATCAGGATGATCTATTCTTGATGCGATAGCTGCATGATAAATAATACCATCACTTTCGATATCAGAATATTTCTTTATAGATTCTTTATCAATAACAAGTTTATTTAATGTTAATGTACCAGTTTTATCTGAACATAAAATAGTTACAGCAGCAAGTTCTTCAATAGCAGTAACATGTGTTACAATTGCTTTATGTTCAGATAATTGCTTAGCACCAATAGCTAATGTTACGGATAAAACTGTTGGCATAGCAATAGGTATACCACCAATTAAAAGTACAAGTATATTATTTATACCACGACGATATTCATAATGAAATCCGACACTAAAGAAAACGATTCAAAGAAATAATATAAAAAAGAAATTTATAAATACATACTACATAACAAATATCTCTGCAATGATAAAGATTGCAATAGCAATAATACAGAAATTGCCAATTTTAGCAAGGATAGTTTGTAAATGACCTATTTCATCATGGGCACCACCAACTAATTTAGCTGCTCGACCAAAAAATGTATTCAGACCAGTGCCAATAACTGAAAATAAATTTAAATAGATTATTCATTTTCAAAATATAGTATCATCTAGTGACTTTTGAAGTAAGTCAAAAACACAAAGTTAGAAAAGCTTAAACTATTCTTAATTTGATAGTATCATATTTTTCTATAGAATTAAAAATCTCTACTAGTCTTCCAGAATCCTTAAGTATCGATAGATAGATTAATGAAGGCTCAGTTTTGATATGTATTATAATTTAATAGACACATAAATTTTACTGCAGTATACACATTATACGAGTAGCATTATTGCATAAAATAAATAACGAATAAAAAGTATAAATACTAACCAACTGCTTCTGCTTCGCCTTGTTTACAAGTTGAACCAGAGAAGATTTCATCACCCACTGATTTAGTTGTAGGAAGTGATTCACCAGTTAATGCTGCCTGATCCATCGAAACTTCACCTTGTGCAACTAATTAAAATAATCTTATGTTTTAGTTTTAGTTTTAATAAAATTATTTACCAATTAGTCGACCATCAGCAGGTACAATATCGCCTAATTTAACACCAATAATATCTCCTGGAACAAGTTCAGATGCATCAATAGTTTTCCATTGACCATTACGTTTAACTTTAGCTTCAGGTGCTAATGATTTCATAAGTTCTTTAACAGCATTTCCAGCATTTCGTTGTTCAATAAAACCAATAATTGAATTTACAAGAAGAAGAAGAATAATTCCAACGAAATCTTCCCAGTCTGGTTCTCGTCCGCCACCATTAGATACAGCAATAGCAACTATAGCTGCTGCTTCCATAACCCACGAAAGTGGATTCCACATAAAGAGAAGAAATTGAATAATTGGACTTTGAGTTTTTTGATCAAGACGATTATGTCCAAACTGAAAAATAACAAATCTTAATGATTTTTCGAATAAAAAAATCTTCTTATATTTACTTTTTCAAGACGTTCATTAATTTGATCATCTTTAAGACCATCACGTGTTGTACTAAAATAAATGATTCAATTATAAATTAAAAATGAAACTAAATAAACATACTCAAGCATTTTAAATACATCACCTTCTTTCATTGTTGATAAATCATATTTTTCTTTATCATACATTTCTTCGACTGTTAAATTCTTAACAGCCTGTTCTGGTATATCCACAGATGTGGATCTATTTTTACCATTTGCTTCAGGTGCCATTATTACAAAAAATCTGAATTTAGTCAATTAACAGAGACGTAACTAATAAAACAAAGAACAACAATATGAACAATAGTTTATTTTTTCATAGTAAAAGATAACAGGAAAATAATAACAGTTTAATAATTAGTATATTTTTGTATACGACGGAAAGTAATATTCTCATCTATATTTAATTGTATTTTAAGTCAAATAATGATTATCGATGTGTAGAATCAAAAATCATATTAATAAATAAATGAGATCTTTAGAATAATTTTGTCTATTACTATATAACATCGATGAAATATAGACACACGATCAGTCACTCACCGTTACATTAAGGACGTATATAACATTGTGATTAAGCATAAGAAGAAAGAATGGTGTGATCGAACATATGAATCCATATATTATAAGAAAACAAAATACGAACTTAGTGACGTGTGCCTTGTGTGATATATAGTATTCCAATTTTCCCGCGTGTTTTTCCATATATGCATATAATCAAAATATACTATTATCCTCGTGTTTTACTCTGGATCAGCTGATAATGATATATATACAAGGTAGTTAATTTTATTGATCTTAATTGATTATAATAAAAGAAACATTAAATATTTCGTTCTACATTTTTTTCTATAGATAATAAAACAATGTTTAAAGTATTTATTGATAAGAGAAAACATTAGTACATATCATGTTAAGCTATTAAAAATAGCTCCAAATGAATAGAGAAAGACAAGACTAACATATGGTGTGCAAGACTTTTTCACTTTATGAATATTTAATCAGTTAATATTACATTTACAATATGAATGTCGTTGTACCGCATAGAAAACTACAGAATGACAATTTGCTCTCTTAAAGCCAATTATATTATCTTAACATCAATAAAAACAAAGCACCTTCATTAATCGTAAATGCAGTGAAAATACTGAGCTCTTGCCATAATCTATTGAAAAGTTATAGCATTTCGAATACGTTAATACTAAATAAAATTGATAAAATCACTTGTTATGCATTAATCATTTGTAGACATTCGAAATCAATGTGTTTATACCCTAAACAGACAAAGTTGGTACTAAAGTATTTTAGTCAATGGCATCAGTTTGAGATATCAGATTTATTTGTTTAGATAATAACTGTGAGAGTCCGAACTTGTTCTATTGATTCCATTAACTCTACTGACTTGTCAGCCCTGGATCAATGACAATATATTTATTAATACAATTTATAACTCAGTCATAAATTATTCCTATTGTTCAATATTTTCATTCGAAGTTCAATTACAGAATCAATTTATAGCTTGTATGAACTCTATGATAATATACTCCTAGAAATATTGGTTAACAATTAATAAAAACGAATGTGTGTTTGTTTTTTCATGTTGAGATTATCTTTCGTACATATTCATCTGAATGCTGAATTTAATGTATGTATATTCTTCGAGACAGCGCGCGCGCACACAGCAAAAAAGAAAACGAGGAGTGAGAAAAAGAAAAAGAAGATATGAACGATAAACACCAAAAGAACACACACACAGTGGAATCGAACATATCTAGAAAAACGAAGCGTGAGAAGTAAATAAGGAAAAAGCAAGAACATCATAGGGGAGAAAAACTGAATACATGCACAAGAAAATTTAACAAATTGCATGTCATCTATGTGTGCACGTTTATGACAATATAATTATAAGGTATGATTTCAAAATGAGAAGAGATATAGCGCGCAGTAGCAAAGAAAACCGAAACAAAAGACAATATGAATATAGAATGTGCAAGAAAGAGAAAAAAGAAAAGAAAAACCAACAAACACAGAGGTAGAGAAAAAAAAACATTTTCACTTTAGTTACAAAGAGAATATAGAGAGAGAGAGAGCACACACTGTTATTTCAGGCGATATAAAACGTGTCAAGTCAAGAAGAATAAATTACGCGAAAATTATTTCAATATATATTCGTGTGTGCAAAACAAAATGAGAAAAGCAACGTTCATCCATAGTTTTGAGAGAGATAAAGACGCTGATACCCTAAGATCTACATGTGTGCACAGGAAGAAGAAAAAACATAAGAAAAAAAAATTATTTATAAGAGCCGATTCTCATGGATGAATTTCGCACGCAAAAAAAAACAGAAAATAAATGCCTTATAGGCATGAGCAGCAGCACAGCATCGAGAAAAAAAGAGAGATCCTAGTTTGTGACTCACATCCATAACACACATACAAATGTAATGTGTATTTAGTTATTTGATTCATTTGAGGAAAGAAAAACGAACATAAACACATGCGAGATACAATCACTAAAAAAAGAAGACACATGACAATGAACATACACAAAAGACAAGAAAAATGAAAAAAGAAGAAAAAGTTTAGAAAAGAAAAGAAAATCACAATTTAAGTTCATTAGCGATTTTACTCGCGATATTTTTGAACCCAATTGATGTGCCTGATATACGTTTAAATCGAACACCATTTAATGATAGACGTGGTAATTTGCATACTTCCATTTCCCATGATACAACTGAATCCGTATTTGGATCTCCATGTACACAGAGTAAAAGAAATTTTTCTCGTTGTTCATAATCACAATTATTTATATCGAGAACCTTAAATATATATAATATAATTGACTTCTATTTTCTATTATATCGTCAAATTAAAATATTACTTTTCGAATTTCTTTCATCATATCAGCAGGATCCATTGAACTAGTCGTTTTCATAGACCATGTAAAACGAAGTGAACGTGGTTTTATATCTCCAATAGCACTACCTGTAGCAAGATTATCATTCGTTGTAATTCCTGCAGTTGTTGTTATATTTGCAGTATTAAGATCTGCTGGTCGACGATAAGATGATGACGCACTTGCCATACTTCCACCCATTGTTAACATATTATTTCCAATAGCACCACCACCAGTTGTTGTTGATGATATACCAGATTCTCGAATAGATTTTCTAGATAATGATGATAAGAAGAACATCAAATAAATAGAAAAGAAAATTGAAGAAGAAGAAAAAATTTCAAAAAAAAAATCAACCATCTAGACAAAGATTAAGAGAGATCGATGTTTTCTTTCTTTTATAAGTGTTAGTTAAGTTTTTTTTTGTGTTTAGTAATACGTGCAGTGTTTTTAGGTCAGTTATGTTACCTTCGTGCAAATTTAGATGAAAGCTTGCTTAAAAACGATTGAGCCCCACTTCCTGTCCCTCCAATCATGCTCGAAGCACCACCAGCTTGTTGCTGATGACGATTATTGGCATCACTAAAACCCATTGTACTACTATTTGGATTTCTTGTTGATGCTCGATAATCAGTAGTTGGTGTTGATGCTTGGTGTTGCCGTGAAGGAAATGTACTATGTATAGTTTTACGATCAGGCGCAGAGCGATTTAACATAGCACCATCGCCACCACTCCCGGCACGTGTGTTAGTGGAAGATGCAAATGGCGTGTTGGTTGGATTAAGTGGTAGCTGAGTGGGTGCAGTAGTAGCAGCAGAATTGGTAGTAGTTGAAGCTTGCACCAATAAAGGACTACAATAACATAGAAAGAAAAAAAAAGATAGAAAAACCAAATTATTAATGAGCAAAAAAAACACGTCGTGAGTATCAAACACAGAAACACAAATAAAAACAAGCAATAGCAGCATTCGTGCAATATGGCGAATGTTAGTTTTTTTTGGGGTGTGAGTAAAGTAAGTAAGAGAAGAAGAAAAAAGAAAGAAAACTCTCTTTGTCTCAATCTTTATATAGTCATATTGATGGCTTGTTGTTTTGATTGATGATTCTTACTTGATTGTAGATGGTTGATGTTGACTCGAATAAATTCGAATCGAACCTGTATTGCTATTTGACGATGATGGTACACCTGCTGATGTTTTTCTATGTCTGATATTTTGAAAGAAAATTTTTTAAAACACATTCTTAACTTATTATACGATCGATAAAAAGAAAAAGTTTATGATATTCTGAACTAGGCATGAATTAAATACACACTTGAGTTTTTCTTGAGCTTTTGGTGTTTGTAGCGGTTGTTGTTGTTGCTGTTGTTGTTGTGCTGATAAACTTGCTGATTTAGGATTTTCACGTACTGATGAACGCATCATATGATGTGGTACTTGAGAAGATGTAGATGATGGTGATGGTGATGGTTCAATACCACTACGATTAAAACTAGACAAATCCAAGGGGATATTTTGTTTGATTTTTTTGTCAAGAGAAGAAACAAACCCTTGAGGTAAACGGGGTATCCGACTTTCAAAGAATGCACTAAGCAAAAGCAATACAATCACAACAAACATGCAAATAATAATTAAAAGAAGAATTTTGAGAAATAATACTTACGTATCTCCAGTTGGTGTTTTACATTTTTCAGCCATATCAACTTTTCTCATTGATGCACCACCTGGAACAGGATCAATAGTTTCTCGACGTCGAACACCTGCACCAGGTAAACGTACTGTTTGTGAACGAAGTTTATCGACTGCATTCGTACGATTTGATACTGAATTTGATGCAATCATTGATGCTCCTGGTGGACCACCACTCGCACTCGTTTTTAATAATAAATGTTGACCATTATTAGCAGTTGATGCATCAATACTTGATGACGTTAATAATGAATTATTAACACCATTTGTTGTTGTTATCATTGGTGTAGTGCCATTAATTAGTGTATGTTCATTAACGGATGGTGGTAATGCTGCTGTCATTGGTCGATGTTGTTTATCAATAGATGGAAGATTTTCTTTATCATTTGCTGTTGATGGTCGTGTACTTGCGGATACGATTTTAGGTGCTAATGATGAAGGAGTATTGGATGCGTCTGAAACACCTTTATTATTATTATTTGTTGTTGTAGCTAATTGAGCATCAGACATATCGTTCTGAAATTAATAAAAAAAAAAGTGTTATCAAAATAAGAAAAAATCATTTTAGTTTTTACTTCATTTGTTCGCATGGCAAGAAGTAGATAATAAGCCATAATATCATCATATTTACGTGTAGTTAAGGAATCAAGTATTTGATCTCGACTATAGGCACCATCTCGTATAATTGATTCTATTCGAAAATTATCACTAAAATCTTGACTTGGTTCTTCATATGGTTTTAATTCATCATTCTCATAATTAATATTTATCCATTTATCTTTCATAATTGACTAAGATAAAAAAAACGGAAAACTTATTAATATATTCAATTAGTTTTTGTTTTTAATGAAATCATACTTCAAGAGCAGCTCGTCGTGTTGGATTTAAAACAAGAAATTTCTTTAATAATGTTTCACAATCCGTTGACATATAAAATGGTATTCGATATTTTCCACGTAATACACGTTCACGTAATTCCTTAAAATAGTTATTAATATAAAAAACAATCAATAAAAATCATCTAAATTTTTTTACTTTGAGATTTTGTCCATCAAATGGTAATGAACCACTAACAAGTGTATATAGAATAACACCTAAACTCCAAACATCAACTTCTGGTCCATCATATTTTTTTCCTTGAAATAATTCTGGTGCTGCATATGGTGGACTACCACAAAATGTATCTAATTTATTTCCTGGTGTAAATTCATTACTAAAACCAAAATCAGCTATCTTGATATTTAACTCTGAATCAAGCAATAAATTTTCTGCCTAGAAAAAAAACAGAAAGAAGATATACAAGAATGTTCTTTATAATTGAATAGGAAAATTTTACTTTAAGATCACGATGTACAATATGTTTTTGATGAAGATATTGAACAGCAGATACAATCTAAAGTATATGAGAGGAACATTTTTTACATTGAAAAATGATTTAGAAGTATATTAAGCCATTTTCAATGCTTCTGATTTTAATTAAAGAAATCTTTATGTCATATGAATTTTTCTTATATTCTATATCACTAGGTCTTCACTAGTGCTATAGAAACCATAGAAATCAAAAAAAGATACGTATCAGACGTCATTTAAAGATATGACAACTCTGCTCATTGATTATCTTGACATACCTGTCGAAATTTTGATCTAGCTTCTTTTTCTTTCATACGTCCATGTGCAACAAGATAATCGAATACTTCACCTAAATAAACAAATAAAATAATTCAATTCATCTATATTTATATTCATACAGACCTCCACTTGCATATTCCATAACAAGATAAAGAGTTTTTTCAGTTTCGATTACTTCAAAAAGTTTAACTAAAAAAAATAATTTATTAAAAAAAATAATTTATTATTTTTTTGATTTCAATTACCAATATTTGGATGATCAAGTCCTTTCATTATTTTGACTTCACGAAATAGCTAAATAAAAATATATTGTTTCTTCGCATAGAATAAATTAAATATAAACCTTCTGCAATGAAGTTGGATTAAGTTGAGCTTTATCGATTATTTTTATAGCAACTTCTTTACCAGTTGGCAGATGTTTAGCTAATTTAACTTTGGCAAAATTACCTTTACCAATTGTCTAAATTGACAAGAAAATTATATTTAATTCTACAGAGATAATAAGATAATGTACCTTGACAAATCGATATTTGCCAATATGTGGTTCATTTGGATCACGCATTTTACTTGATTGTAATCGTGTCGATGAAGAAGATGGCGCAGCTCCAGTCGATGATGTTATATTGTTATTATTATTGTTATGATTATTGTTTTGATGATGATGATGATGATGATCGTTATTTGTAGATTTCTGTAAAAGAAAGAAGAAGTGTCACATATTTCACATACTTGCAAGTGTTACAATTATTACATCTATGTTAAATATAAGAGAGAATCATTCACGTTCACGTAAATTTATTTCTCATTATGTCGTTCTTTTTGTCCTTTCGTATTTTTTCATGCTACTCTTTTTTTTTCTTTTCCCTATTTAATATTGTATTGTCAACATTATTGACATTTCAATGTAACAACAAAATATTTAAAGAACAAGAAAAAGAATAGTATGTTTCCCAGTATACAATCATTTCTTTTTGCGTATATCAATAAATCGAACACAATAACATCAAAAAAAACGATCTTTTTTTTTCGCTTCTTCTTTTCTTTTGTCAATTACGAATAATAGGTTGACGAACATATACATATATATATATATATATATACATACATTGAATTTGGAGTAGGTGTAGTTGTCCCTTTCTTTTCTTCTTTTGCATACGTTCTTTCTTTCCCCTCTCTTTCCACTTTTTTTTCTCATGTTCTTTATGTACACATGCATAAACGAAACACTTAAACGGTCAGACTATAAGACACAAATAAGTAATGAACGATTTACTGATCTATATAAAATGGCACTGAACTAGTCATAATGTTGAAAAATAATTCAAAATGTGAACTATTCGATGACAAATGTCATTCATTGCATGAACAAGGAAAAAAAAAGAAGCGAATGTATGACAGCGTATATATATACATGTAAAAGAATGATCGATCGTAAGATATTACATCATATATAATAAGAGCTAAGAAAAAAAAAATATTATCGATACTAATTGATGGACATATTCTATGTAATATTTGATAAAAATCTCTTTTGAATAAAAACTTACTCCATCAGCACCAGTGTTGTCTCTTGTTGTTGATGGTGGATTGAGCTTAACAATATTCGTTCGAGGATATTGAGTTGGTGTTGACATTTTAATATAAAGAAAAATTTCTTTTTTTTAATTTTATGTTATACACTTGAATATCTAATGTTGTTTTTTCTTATTCTTCGTCTTCTTTTTGAATTAAAATCTTCCAATAAGCTTCACTGTTCACCAAGTCATGGATTATTTTTTAACATAAATGGGATATATACGTAATGAATATATAGTTATCCCATTTGATAAAACATATCATAATCTAGAAAAAAAAATCAATCAAAAGAAATTAATTTTGTAGAAAAAACGTAAATAATCTTCGAAAAAAAAATTTTTTTTTTTCTTATATATTGTTCGTCAATGATGAAAACATATATACATGCTTATTGTACAAGCATCAGCCATTTTGAGTATATGAATCTGCACCTCTCGAATGACATACACAGGTGTTTAGTTATAGAATCGATATAATAAATAAATGATAAAAACAAATTTAATTCGAAATTAATTTCAAAAATATTTCATCAGAAAAATCACTTTATAATATTCTCCAAAGAAATTATTTTTTGTATTTAATTGGACGATAGATGGCACTAGTTTGTTACTTTTTAGATTGTAATGAAAATCTTTCTATGAAGAACACTCTTTTCTATGTAGAAAATATTGTTTCAAAAAAAATTTTTAATTTACAAAGATCGAAATTACGCGTATATTAGCCTTTGCCTTTAATAGATAAAACAGAATTCTATAAGCAAACGGTATATTAGCTTGAGATAACTGATAGTTTTTCTATGACTGGATAGATAACAGACCTTTCTTCAGTTCGATAAACAGAATCTTTCGATTAGGTACACTTTTCTATAGAAGTTCTTACCCATAGAGTATATCAAAGACTTCATATTAATGTTACTAAATAAGTTTTGAGTCAACATCCTATAGTTTATTTATAGAAGCCGGAAAAATAATATATATTTGTTTTTATCGAATTCTAAAAAAAGAATGTTTCTTATGTACGTATTCTGAGAAATTTATTTCAGACTATCTTTACACAAGGATATTTTTGTCTTTTATATTGTGACAAATTATTTGTAAGCATTGTTTCCTTTATGAATGTCAATCTACAGATACTTCATAGCACAAAATAGACAAGTGTCTTATTTGTAATCAATCTTCTCCCGACATACAAAATATATAGAACTAACTGTTATCGTTAATACATTTTTTTGTAATATTATCCTTCTATGTCATAATTGATTGACAATTCGTTTGTTTTTTTCCTTACTATTGTTGAAGTCAATTATATTATTCATATGATATTGATAATTAAAACTC
>CAJNOI010000104.1:0-16256 GCA_905250115.1 Adineta steineri
AAGGCAAAACATAAATTGAAAAAAAATGATAAGAAGAGAACGAACATCGATACAATTATCAAACAAGTTTAACATAGACAAATAAATGATAAATACTAACTTTAAATTCAAAGAAAAAAAACAATAGATTTTAAACATTATTAATTTTGTAAGAAATCATAACAACTATTTTATCCTATGAATATTTGTTCAATTTCAATGTTTTTCGTATATAAATTAGTCTGATTATATTTGTTAACTGTTTTCCAAATAATTTGAATCAGAAAATATATATATAGAATACAAACAAAATAAAAATCAATTTAACATAAAAAGTTTAAGTGTTCTCACGATATAGAAATATACTGAAAACTAATGAAAAAGAAATAAAATGAATTTATACATCACATAAACATATTTTAGAGCTTTTCAAGCAATTATTATTACCATCGCTATTTAGTTGTTGTCGAGAGCATCAACAATTCGAAAATTTAATTTGTTTTATTCTTGCTATTAATACAAAATTATGAAAAAAGATGAAAAATATCAACGAATATCTTTTTTTTCTTTTCTCTTTTCATTCAAGCGTGAATGAATATTACGATGAGATTGAAATTTTTTTCTTACATTGAATTGCTTATCAATAGTTGAAACAGAACGAAAAGAAAAGAAAAGAAAAGAAAAATCACGTTGTTTTGTGTTCGTAATAGATTTGTATATAGTTCAAAAGTTTTACTTTTATTTTGAAATAAAGTAAAATAAAATAATCAACGAATTAGCATACTTTACAATCAGTTTATTTTATTATATCTCGTTGAATAATATAGAAATTAAACAAATATATATATTTTATTAAAAGATTATCTAATCTATCTATAGATTGTTCATACATTGAAATGTTATTCAATCCAAAATTTATATGAGATTTTAATATTTTTTTATGTACTTTAATCAATAAACGGACAAACGATTATTCTGTCCGTTAGTTAATATATCGGTGAAAAAGAAAAAATATAAAAATAATGGGTTATATCGTATAGTGGTATAGATACGAACAAACACACACACATAAATATAGATAAATTTGATCTGATTTTTTTTCTTTATCAAGGTAATCTATATTAATATTAATGAAAAGCTTTTTCTTTTATGGAAATTTATTTAATTGAAAACTGTAACAAAAATAATTCTATATGTTTTACTTTGACTTATTCTTTTTCTATAAAAAAAAACTCTTTGATAATAATCAATGAGAATAAATATTTCATTACGTATAAGTGCAATAAGAAAAGGTTTCTGTTTTTCTTCTCGAATATATCACATTCGTATAAGTACATAATGATGTTAAAATGATTGCTTTAATTCCAGTGAAATATCGAATATATTTTGCATCATATAAATTATTCCCAGCTTTAATATTTCTGATAAAATAAAACAGATTCAGTTGAAATATCTCCTTATAGTTAAAAGCTATGAATGTTTTTTAGAGCTTATATATTGATGTGTAACTCCATCGTTTTAATTTTTGATGTAACAATCGTAGTTTATATGATAGATGTGCTTAAAAAAATTCTAAATTATAATCACAAGTCATTAAAAATGCATGTCGTGTGTTAAATCTTATTAAATACTTTTCAGTTTTTATTGTTTAATCTCACAATTACTATTCATTTTTTTATAATGCTATTCTATTCATATTAGTTCTTTTTATAGTCATCTGTACGAAATTCGTTTCTTTATTTGAATACACTCAGATAAACTTTCTATGTTATTTCATTTATAGGAAAATGAATTTATTTTTATTCAAAATTGTTCTTCGTAGTTTATTCCACCTTTTGCCAATATTAAATTGTAAATATTTCATACATTTATTAAAGATATATAATCGAAGTATAAAGATCAAATTATTATTAAATTATATTTCAAATATTTTCATCTTACAAAAATCGAATAAATAAATGGCTACTATAATGATACAAATATATAGATGAAGCAATAATTATCATTGTTCAATTAAATGTCATAAATAATTCACACATTCCTGCAGGGTGAAAACACACAAATATATTGACCTGATTCATTTTCAAATCATTCTTATAAAATTCATAAAATTGTTTTCGTTCAGTTAAACTAGAAAACATTTCATTTGTTCGATTTAATACTTTTAAATTTTTTGCACATGTATTAGTGGATCCACAAACACCTGATAAACTTTTGTCGATAAATCCAATATCAAATGATGCAAGTTGATGTTTAACATCTCTTATTGAACTATAACTAAGTAAAAAAATATATCAAATAGAAACAATTTTAGATAACAAACAAATGAGAATATCTTCTAATAGATATTTTACAATCGAAAAATAGAAATGATTCTTTAATTTTCTTGCTACAAATAAAAACTTATCAGAATAAAATAGATAGAAAATATTTTAACAGAATTGTATTCAATATTTATTTGTATAAAAAATTCTTTCGTCATGTCACTATTCAAGCCAAGATACTTTACTACTTAATGCATCGTATTTTTATTTATACTCTATTGGAAATTGTTCAGTTGAATAATTACATATTATTCAATTTTTTACTATAATAATGATATTTTTTTTCTGTATTTAGCAAAGCTAATCTGATCTTGAACATTTGCTAATGAATATTATATATAACATACTATAAAATCATCTATAATACTGTATTATCAATTATGATTATGTATAAACTTTTTATTAGTAAATAGTTGATAAATAGTATAAAAATCTATCGTTTCTAGTACAATTAAATGATCTGATATGATTGACTCATTTCTACGAAAGCGATTATCTGAATTTATTTTAAAAAATAGGAAATTCATTTAAATAAATCTTACATACTTTTTTTGTATATTTAGATTGATAATTATTATAAAGTTTATAATACCTTACATAAAAGTCGTTACTCCATACAATTAATATAAGAGGTATAACACAGCTAAATGTAAATATTCTTTTATAAACCAGTGACATGCATCGATGAAATGGAATCCAAAACATACTTCATACGATACAGCTAACATAGTTTTAAATCTAAGGAAATTTTAGAATAAAACAATATAGTAATATAGTATAATTACATTAAATTTCTATTGTAAAAATAAGAAAAAGAAAAGATGAGTTGAAATTATGAGTAGCAAAAACAAATTCTTTGACTTTTTCTTTTTAAAATTAATAATTATGTCAATAATAATCATAACTATAAACTTCATTGTTTTAGATGATACTTTATAGAATATAGCACCATTTTGCTCAATGTAATCATAAAGAAAAAACCGTTTTCTTAATCGAATGAAATTCAATTGAAAATGTTCGAAACAAATATTGTAAAAATTTCGAGAATATTGACTTATCTTTGTACGATAAATAATAATTATAATATATCAAATGATTTAATTAACCTTACAATTTTTTTTATTGTTTATCCTGATCTACGCAATCATTGCAACAATTGTTTTGTTTATTTAATTTTGTTGAACAAAATACAAAAAAGAACATTTTTCTTTTATATTTAATCAAAATATATCTTCGGTTTAAAAGAGATATGAACACATTCGAGGTAATTCACTTTTCATACGAGAATTAATCAAGATATTCATTCTCGCAAACAACAAACTTCTAATAAAATCTACTTACTCATTTTCTTTTCTGTTCTATCGATTTTTCTTCGTTCTCTTTTAACCTTCGAATAAGATAGTGAATCGAATCTCATGTCTACCTCAATAAAATGACTCAAGTTGCTTTTTCGTTCTCTCATGTACAGTATACAATAATGTGAGAGGTAACAGAACGAAATATCCACATTTTTGTCTCGTATTCGTCTCTCTCTCGTGTAAAAACAATCAAATTTTTTTAATAGTTAATATGTCGCCAGAAGAAGTCAATAGAGAAGACAGCGTTAACTCATTGAATGAAATGATTCCTTCGAATTCGCAAGTTTCCATAAAGAAAAATGACTGACGATAATTTGAATCGTGAATAACTATATAATATATAAAGAAAACTATGCAATAGACAACATTTAACAAGTCAAACTGGTTGATCACAAGCTCAAAGAAATAGAAAGATCTGCGTACAAAATTCGCAGACGTTGCACTAGTGTCTATGAAACAGAAAATAAACAAGAATGAAGGGAAACGAGTCATGTAGTAGCAAAGAAACTAAAAACTTTCTAATCTGACTTTGATAAATCTTTTCGTCTTGAATATTTAAACAAGAAACATCATATTATGGAATAGAAAACTCAAAAATATCGAATACAGAGCAGATGACACATTATATGTAATCTGCTATCTAAGAAAAAAGTAAAAGAAAGTCTTTTTATATACGGTTCGAATTTGTTTAAAAATTTCTATTTTCAGTTCTTAGATAATATAAGATTTTAATTAAAATATGATAAATATAATGAATTAATTATTAACTCTATTTAAAATAAAAGGGAAAATGAATTAAAACTAATCCAGTTAATATAAGAAAGGCTACTCATTTAGTTAAGCTTTTTTCATGAATTTTTAAATTAAAAAAATCGAATATTGTTATAAAAATATTTGCAATGCAAATTTTCAAATTGAAGAAAGCGAAATAATTTATTAAAAACTTACATAAATTACTGGAGATATTTCTAATATATATTTTATTCATTATTTGAACAATTGTCATCTAATCATAAAGAACCTAACTAAATTATTTCAATTTTCCACCAAAATATAAAGAAAATATTGTTGAAAAACTTTTTCTAAGACTTTCTCTTTCACTTTAATCATAACATTGAACAAAATTTGCTACAATAAAATTCAATTGATTTTTTCAAAGAAATAAAATAATGTAATATAGAAAAAGTTCAACATTTTTTAAAACAAAACCACTCAACCTTTTCCACGTATTCTATTGCGATGAAAAAGCGACGTTTGTTCACTACGAACGTGTATACATGTTCGTGTTCAACAACGCGAATATTGAATAAGGATTATTACGATCGCACTCTCATATACACGTAATTACAATAAAAATATCATAGTTATGATAAATAAATTACATTTTGTCAAAGTTCTGTCATATATTCACATGACAATCCACTGTGGATTGATCTTCATATTGTGAGAGAAGCTTATCAGTTCGATATCATTTCTCTCTTTATTCAAAAATAATATTATTGAGCAAATAAAATTATTTAAATGATTACTCGAACAAGTTTTCATCAAAATAATCTCATATGACTTTGGATTATTTCAAAAAAAATAATATCATTGCAGTTGTTTCGTTACATTTTCACAAATTAATGAAAAAAAATTGTTAACGATATGAAACTGATTAGTTTCAGCTATTTATAAGAGAAAGCATGTTTTTAGTATTGATTAAAAATAATTTTGCGAACGTCATTGTTGTTTAGAAAAAAATCGTTTGCATAAAACAATGAATTTATTTTTATTAATAAGATTTTTCAATATCTTTATATTACTAAAATATTTTAACATAGGACATTATGTAATCAAAGACTTTTGAACCTTAATAATTATCGTATGAAATTGTCTAATCGATTTTATTTGCCATTCTTTCTTTCTCTATCACTAAACTTTTTATTATTGTAAAGATAATCATAGTTGAAAACAATCAAGTATGTTTTTCAATTGATAAAACTCTATCTGAGATCTTTTTTTCCACTGTAACTTACATTGAGAAAATGTAAAAATATATGTCTGATATACAATCGACAATTTCCTTTTTTCTAATTTATTTTTAAATCTTTCAACATCAAATAATTTCAAATCTTCACAAACTGTAGTGTTTTCAATTCGATAATCATAATGATGAAAAAAGAAAAAGAATTATTTTATATTTAATTGATTCAAACTATAAATCTCTTTATATATACGATGAACAAAATTTCTATTTTCTAACTATTGGTTTTGAACAAATACAATTAAATCAAGATTAAAATGATATAAAACTAATGAATATATTTTTATGAAATATATTTTCATAATTTATATTAGAAATGTTATTCATATATGTTTGATTTTGCTGTATAGAATCTTGAGGGTGTGGGTGTGGGTGAAGTTGAAAGTGTGAGTGTGTGAATCTATTCTTCATATGATACCCACACTCACACCCAAACCAACATCCAAGTATTTCTCGTTTTATTGATAGTGCTGAATGAAAAAGTTATTAGGATACTTCCATTCTATTCTCTTGGATTATTTCATCGATTTATTCAGATGATTCTTTTGGAATAAGTTAGATTTCACAGGATTTAGTTAAATCTATAATTGGTATTGATGTGCTTTGAGATGAATATTGTGAAATAAAATGGGAATATTTTAAGCAAGTTTAATATAATATTCTATAAGTTTTTATTATTAAAGAAATAGAATCTGTTCGGTAAGGTGTAGGTGTGAATATAATTCAGCCATCCATATATCACTTTTAATCACCAATCCATACTCTCAAGTGTATATGAAGATTAATCATATGAGAAATTTATTTTTATATCATTAGATTTCTTCCACATAATTAATGCTTTAAAAGGTTCATTTAAGAAAAAATAAAGTATAGTAATATTATCATAAAGTGTTGCAAGTAATTGAGGAAATCGATCCCATAACGGAGGATTTTTAATAATAATCTGTTCAGCTGTTAAAAGATTTTTCAAGGCTTGATCAAAGTCACCTTTTTTCATCCAACATAAACCAATTTGATATGATAAATCAATAAACCAAATAGATATAAAACTATTTTCATCATCAGGTAGTTGGTCAATAACCATCTGTTTAGTTTTTAAAAAGATTTCTAATGCATGACAAAAATCGCCTTTTCTCATTAAACATATACCAAATCTATATAACACATCAATATGTTGAATTGGTGTAAGATTATGTTCATTATTTAGTTGACATTGATAATCTTTCAATTCTGTTTCATTATTTGGGTTTATAATTGATCTATAATGTTCATCAACATCGTGTATTTGTTTCTGATAAATACAATTTTGAACTGATTGTTTCTTTTTTAAAAGTAAATCATTTAGTTTCTGATTAATATCTGATCGACAAATGTTATTTATACTTCCAACATTCAATGCTTGTTGATAACATGATATTGCACAATCAATATTTTCTATAGTATTCCAAACATCACCAATATGATTGTATAATTCAAGTGTTAATAAATTTTTTTCATCTAATAATGATAATACAATACCATACTGAAGAAAAGCACTATCATATGCAGAAAAATTATAATAAAGATAACCAATAATCATATGAATAACTTTTGATTGAGAACTATCAATAGAAATATTTCCTATGAGAAGATATTTTTTGTATAATTCAATTGCTTTTTCATAACACCCTAAATTACTAAATATAAAAGCAACATAAATATATATCATATTTAAAGATTCATTATTTAAACAGAATTCTTCTCCTGTCAATATATTGTAATATTGTTTGATCAAACGAAAATCATCTGTTTTCATAAATACATTATGTTTGTTTTTAAAAACAGGAATATGATTTTGAAAATCAGATATTAAATTTTCGATGTGTTCACTTATTTCATTATTTAACGTAAGTTCAATAATCCATGTTGAATCATTTTCTTGTTGAATAGAATCAATGGAAAAAATAGTTCCCGGAAAAAATAAAATTTCTTGTTCATATGGCATTGAACTAAAACTAGAAATATCAATATAGGATTGAAATCTATTGTGAATATTAATTTTAAATAAAGCACTTAATCGAGCTCCACGAATGAATAAACGAGCAATTTCTTCATTACGTGTTGTTGATATAAATATATTCATTAAAATAAAAGGATCAGTATTTGATTGTAATCGTTTAAGATCATTTGCATTGAGAATTTGTCCTCGATAAACAATCAAAGGATATGTTTCTTGTTGTATTTCTGATAATTCTTGAAATTTCTTATATACACCTTTTAAAAAATATTGAAATCGACAAATAAAATGAATATTTTTCGTCCGAAATGCTTTATTCAATAGTCGATATAAGAATGAATCTTGTGTGTACCAATTTAGAATAGTTTCATTTGAACAATACATATTGAAAGAATTGATTTTTATTAATTCATTCTCGGAGTTTTGATACTCCAAACGACATTGATCTAGCATGATTTGTTTTAATTCTTCCATATTAACATTTGAAGATTGAATTAAATGATAAATAAAAGATTTATACCATAATATTGTTAAACTGTTACGATGTAAAGTTATTAATGATTCTTCAATATTATTTTCATTTAGAGACTATATATTTACTGGTAAATCACTTGTATAGAGTAATAATATATCTTTACGTAATCGATTCATTAATTCATCGATATTTTCGAATCTGTCAACTAATTTTAAATAGTTTTGTTTATTGCATTGAATGTTTTCATTTGATTTTTTTAAAATATAAATTGATTGTATCTGAGATAAATCTTCAAAACTTGATAAATATTCTAAATCCATGGGTAATATAAGAAGAAATTTACGTTCACTTTTAAATTTTCTTATATAACTTATACAAGCTTCACGACAATCAAATTGTTTTAGATAATTATCCGATATAGAGTTCGGAACAGCATCCAATGAAAGCCATATAATGTTAAAATCCTCATGATTTTGAATTTCATTTAATTCAGTAAATGATAGATTATATTTTTCCATTTTTGAAGTATCAACTGAAAGAATAATTATATTTATTCCTCCTCTTGCGCTTATCGAGGTATACATGCATTCTTTAACCTTTTATTATCTGTATTATTATTGTTATTATTACTGCTCTTTTTTTTTAAAGAAAGAGAAAAGACTCTTTTCGTGTTTAAGTTAATTTTCTTTACTAGCGCATGATGAGCGAGGGTTATCGAATGTTTGTGAACAATGAAGGAGCTCAGATTATAGTTGATGTAAAATCCGATAAATGCTACGCACTCTTGCGTAATAACTAATGTGCAGTAACATTGAATCATCAGCATCATTCATTAAATCTCGATCGTCGTTAATATGTCGAACAAATTGAAATTAATTCATCTGTATCTTGTAGAAATCGTTCGTTAGTGAGAACATCGTCTCAACGACATAATAGAGGCATATCGCAAAACAAATCGAATTACGAACATAAAGAAACAGAACAAGTTATCACGTTGCAAAAAAATTCAGAACAAAACATTCCACAAAATATACAATGAACAACGTTACTAACAGAGCATAGCAGCACACCGCATGAAACAATAAATACAATTATAAAAGAATGAAGAAAATAACAATGAATTACGTTTGAATCAATAAGCACAACAGGACAAGGACTTAACAGTAAGGGTGTGGTGGATGTAGTACATAGAAAAGAGCTGCACCCATATATACCCACCAATTTAGCAGATATATGAGCGATTAAATCAACATAATTAAAAGAAAACTACTCGACTATACATATGTGCACAAAGTATAGGATATTTTCCAGAGATTTTATGAAAGAAGAGCATGGTACACAACTATGTTCGGCAGCATTGATCACGTATTATGTGCATGTTCTTTTATTGATGTTAAGATCTATCCTATGTAAGATTATATATGAGACTGATATGATAACGCATATGTCTGGAAATGAATAGTTTCGCTATTTGTGCACTCAACCGTGATGAAGGTTTTATCATAAATTATACCACATTCATGGCTATGCAAAAATGTGAATTTTAAAATGCAACTGACGATCTTTATGTGTACAGTTTAAATGTTTTATTCAATAATAACAGTGTGTTACAGCAAATCAATTCTACAGATTTTTATACATAGTTAAACAAATACTATCAGAAGATATGAGTGTGAACATGAAACATGATGTTTATTATTACACTTGACCACCGAAACTCTCAAGTTGCATCTATTTCAGGCTCTTCTTTTTTTATAAGATTAGGTGATGACATTGTTGCAGTTGTTAATCGATCAGTTACTTTAACTTCTACCTTTGCGTAGAAATTGTCTCTTCTCCATTTGCATCTTCTATGAAAAATTAAATTTATTTTTCTCAAACAAAAGATAGAATTTAGAAACTAACCGAGCTTGAAACCAATTCATGATTTGGCTAAAAGAAAACAATGGGAAATATAAAATAAAACTAGATAAGATATAAATATTTACCGTTCAGTTAAAATAAGTGAATGAGCAATTTCGATACGTCTTCGACGACATAAATATTTTGAATAACGAAATTCTTTTTCTAATTCTGTTCAAATCAAATTTAACAGAACTTATTTATTAAGAAAAATTAAATATTATACCTGATAGTTGGTGTTGAGTAAAGTTCGTACGAAATCGTTTGAATTCTTCACGTGTCAGATTGATCACTAGAATAGAGATTTTGAGAGAGTAGAAAAGAACAACATAGAAAAATCAATGAACGAAATGAATGTTTTTTTTTAAAGTCGAAATTCAGAACAAAGATACTCATTTTGTAAGGGATTATCCATAAACAATATCTAGGCAAACATTGCTTTCTTTTTTATAAAATATTCACTTGAATTGATATTTTGCTGATAAGTAGAATTCGACAAGACTAGAAAATAACACATTATACGTACCTGGCATGGTCAGGCGTCTTGACGAGATATGTTCTGTAACTATATGCAGTATTTATTGATATCCCATCATGACTAGTCTAGTCTGTTTTGTTCAGTCATTTCGTTCAGACAAGGGAGCAGAATACGAAAAGCGAGAAATGAAAGTTAGATTCGACATCTGAGTGTAAAATATGACCTTTCCATACACGGACGTCAGGTTAGATGGTGTGCACAATGAGTTGAACTCTATAAAATATCGTTCGTAATGATACGGACAAATCTAAAACAGTATCTGAGATAGTTACGATGCTTTAGAAACTTGTTTAGATCATTGTGTTCTAGAGATATGCTTTAAATTTAAGTTCTGCAACAGAATTTTCACAAAACTTTGGTTATTTGTTTATTTGATTTTTATCGTATAATTTGATTAGTCTATCACATAATTCAACTATGACTAAATGATAGCTGAGTGGTATTTAGAATGTGTGTTCGAATTGAATCTTCTCTTTATACTTATATTATTTAGATTAGTACATCAGACTACAAAACATTTGATGTGGGTAAACTATCCGTCTCTTACTCACACCTTCAAGTAGATAGTATTCAAGTTCATATAAATACGAAATTCGGTACCAAGTTTGGTATCGAAATCACGATTTATATATTTTCGGATATCTTCCAATATTCATATTAAACATAATATCGAGTCGATTCGTTTCAAATTTTCTTTTCAATAATTTGATTTAATTTGAAAGACAAATGAACGGTAAACATGACCAAATTTACTACTAAGAGACCTCTACTAATCATTGTCAATGTGTTCGAAAAAAGATTATTAATGTTCACATCTCTACAAGATAGAAAGAAAGAATAGAACTTGTTCAAAATGCTCTTAATAATTCTCCAGAAAGACAAATATCGTTTTGTTTATTACTTGACTTTTCTCTGTCATAGATATTGCATCGATTATCTTCGATTGTTATTTTCAAAAACATGCAATTCTGAGGTCATCGTATGTATGTATACAATGACTAGGCAACTTCTTGTTTTTACGACACATATATATATATATAACGATCGTTTAATTAATATTTCTAAGTGAAAAACTGGAATGAGTAATAATATGAAACGTGCTCTTGACAATACTGGTAAGTATTATATATTTAATCTTCCTATTTAAAAATTGATTTATTATTTTCTTTGATAGAATTTGAATCATTACCACTGAAACATATTCATCGTACGGTAACTTCTTTACTTGATTTACCAAATGAAATGTTACTTTTCATTTATCATTATTTGTCGACAACTGATATTCTTCGTGCATTTTATACACCTTCAAATTGTGAATTACGACTTCATCGTTTATCATATGATCATTTCAAATACATCAAACTTGATGGATTAACAAATGATGAATTCGTTTATATATCAACACTATTTTCTGATCATGCAAATCCTCTTCGACCACAATCATTAATATTGAGTAATAAACATGTTACTTGTCTAATAAGTTCTTATTTTACTTCCATAACTGATAATGTTATTCAATCAATATTTATTCATTTAACAAGTCTAATATTAATTAATTGTTCGACAGAAAATCTTCATTCTCTTAATAAATATATTACACATCTAACACAACTAAAATATTTGCATATAACTATTCAAAAACCTGATATGGATATTGGTATATTTAGTGAAGAAATTCTATTGAAATAAAATCCTATACTATCGTTCTGTTTAGAAATGAATCATCTTAAAACATGTAACAGGTTGGTAAATGAATTTCTATTCGAAGAAAATCTTGTTTCTATTCATACAATTCATTATGAAATCTATTATGGACTTTCCTTAACCTATGCATTGAAGCGTCATATAAATCTTCGACATGTTCATCTTGTTCTTGCAACTATTGATGATTTGTATATATTATTAAATGGTCTTATTCCAAATGTTCAAATTTTAATTATTGAATTATTTCAAACAAAAATATCTTGTCAGTTAAATATATAGAAGAAATTACTGAAATATTTTTTTTAGCCACTCATCTTTGTCAAAATCCATCTGCAATATATTCTCATTTAACTCAATTTACATTATTGGAATCATCTACTGAATTTAAGATTGATAATATCAAATCTATTCTTGGTTATATGACAAATTTAGTTGTATTAACTTTAAGTATTCATGATACATATGATCCATTATTTTGTCATGGTCCAATTATGGAATCAATGCTAACAGAATATCTTCCATATCTTCGTCAATTTTATTATACAATGACTCACCAAATGACTGATGATTTATTAATCCAAGATTTTCATCGATGGCCAATGAATGTGATATTTTATGGTATGGAACATTCGAAATGGATACATATTCATTCATTACCATGGCCAGCAAGTAAAAACGATCAACGACGATTACCTATTATTAGAATTGGAGCAAAACTACCAGTATCATCAGAAGTCAAAAGATATGAATATACGAGATATGCAGTAATTACAGAGGGACATGACTTTTCTCCATTAAATACAGAATTTCGTTATTCTTATAAAATGCTCACTTCTTTATCAATTGATATTAAGTTACCATTACGTATTCATAAATTAATTCTCTCAAGACAATTAGGTAAGTATCTTTTATTAAATGAGATAATTGTTGATAAAATAATTTTGTAGCTACTTTGACAATGAATTCGATAGTTCAACCGTCAATTGATCATTTAATTGTTGAAAGTTCTTTAAAAAATGATGAAGAAATGTTAGCACTTGCTCATCAATTTCCCAATGTTAAATATCTCGAATTAAATCTTCCATACAACAAATCTTCATTTATGAATTGTTTGAATATTCTTAGTAATCGATATGATATTCATAAAAAGAATAATTGTTTATGGTCAAAATTGATTCATGTTTCAACACAATTATTTGATACACAAGAAGAGTTCATTTTTAATGACAAGCAATTGTATGATTGGTTTATTCGATATGCAAATTTAAAAGATGATAAAGATATTTTTAAAACGTATGGTTATCCATCAACTTTATCTATTTGGTATTAATTATTTTCATATTGAAATAAAATCATCTCAATTTCTATTTGTATTCAATACTTTTCTTTCGCCTATTTTCAAAATAATCAGATATTTGAATAAAGAATATTAGAAATGACTTTTAGTCTCGAGGATGTGAAGTAGTTACGATATGTCTACTAGCACCCATCTACCATTTTTACTAGTATATTTTTCTGACGCTAAGGGTGGATGTGGATGTAGGTGGATGCTGGGTGGAAACAGTATCCACATCCATACGCACACCTACACTCTGTTTCGGAAAACAACTTTTTTGAGTGTTTGGTACATTGATTTTCGGTGATTGCTTCATCAACAGATAGCCTAAAATCGATCCTGTCAGTCTAGACTAATCTAAAAAGTTTAGGTCAAAATTATGAATTCCTTATTTTGCACACAAACCTAGCTAAGAAAATTTTTTGTATACATTTATTCCACATGGGGTAATAGTATAATTCTCATTAGACTTGTGGGAGAAATGTAGAAACTCAGTCTTATGAGAAGGATTTTGTAAAAACAAATTTCTAAAAATATTTTATAGATTTTCCGCGTTTTTCAAACATGAAAATCTTTAGTTTTTAATGGTCTATCAGTGTAGAGCTTTTCTATGACACTTCAAAGATATCATGTTTTGTTTTTAAAACAATATTCTAAAATACTATCTAATAATATTAGTTTAGATATTTTATTAAATTCTGAGGGAATAAATAAATATTGTAGAAGAAAAATATATAAAGAAGTGGTTAGTCAGACATAGTATAAGACAGAGAAGATCAGCAATATAAAGTGATGACTAGAAATTTGCATATTATTAAAAATGTGTCATGATAATAGTAGTATCGAGTAAACAGTACTCGCATTGATGATAAAAAGAAACAGAAGAATTGTAAGGGGAGCGTAGACATTCAATGCAACATAAACGACTACATGAACTACATTTTAAGAATTGTCTACTATTAAAATATATCATGTTATTGCACTTATAACAGACGTGATAGCTAACATAATAAGCATTTCGTTGATTTTGAATTAAATGTGAATCATATGAACTATTTATATTGCAATGAGGTATACTTCCATAAGAAGTCGATAAAGGAAAACCATTTTGTTGTAGATTAGGATGAATTAGTGCATTCATGAATGTTGTTAAATAATTGAGGGTTTGATGTGGGTGAATGTGGGGTAAGAGCGAACAGGTCCGAATTGCCTGCAATCACGCCCACACCCACTCTCAAGATGGTTAATAGTAGCACATGCAATTGAAAGTTATTGTTTGAGATATGGTAATAAAGAATTTTGATTGCTTAATTCGTGAGTTTGCTGTCTTCATCACCCATCTAATTTTCGTTATGTATCTTGATTGATCTGCCTTGGCTGCTGTAAACTGATAACAGCCATTAAGAAATGGAGGCAGAGCTACATTCAAATCCGAGTCATTCCATTATACCTAGTAAATCTCAGAAGCTACTATCAGCATATTATAAGATCAAACTTTTTTCAACCAATTTAATATTTGTTCCGTATTTCTATATAAAATATTATTCATAATTCAGAGGTTTTTATGTTTCAAATATTATTTGTCATCTACTTATTAAAAGTTGATTATCAATAGACGATAGATTTAAACGTTAAATTGATGATGGTGCGATATAGTCAATAACTGCCATTGACAATTAAATATTCGAATAAATTTAATTTATAAAAATCTTTTTCTTTTGAATATATAACATATTTTAATAATAAAAATAGATATGACAGTGATAAATAAATATAATTTCATTTAAATAATTATCTAAACATAAATTTCTATTAAAGTAATATAATATATATTCAAAATAACTTTATAAAAATTTTCTTTTATAAAAAAAACATTGACTAGTAAGAATTAATATTTATTATTATCATTATTAACGATTATATAACATAAGAATTATAACTGATGTATAAGAAAATATTCTCTTGAAAAACTTTAAAATAATCAATCATGTGCATCTAATTATAGATATTTGTTTATGTTTTGTTTTGTTCCATTCTGTTCTGTTCGTTTTCATTTATGCTTAATTAAATTTATATTCTTTTTCGTATCATTTTTATCATTGTTTGCGCACTGCAATTATATTACATCAATAATACACATGATTCTGCAAAGGTAAATACATTAATATAATGTGAAATATATGTATTGATGTGTAAGTTAAATCAAAACAAAAACATCCATTTCTACACTAACGATGAATTTTTGTTTTTTATTCAAAAGAATTTCAGTCATAACATCATCGTATGATTTTTTTTCTGAAAATTAGTAATTTTTGGCTCATATACTCTCTCCTAAAGTTCAACAAAGAGCCAAGTCCTAAAAGAAGACAAAATTTAACAGATCAATCTGTGTTTTATATGTAACAATAGTTTCTGAATCTGAATAACATAAATCTTAAAAGTATCAAATGACACAACTCTTCCTTTCTACTAATACCAAAATACTTCCAAAATATTCGTTTTTGTTTATTAACGAATAAATATTTTTGAGAATTCTCCTAATTATTGCACAAAATAATTGCACATAAAACGAAACAAAAACATCGTCCAATTACAAGCTTTCGATTATGACTACCTAC
>CAJNOI010000104.1:16356-82174 GCA_905250115.1 Adineta steineri
TACAAGAACAACTTTTTGTATTTGGTAATGTTGGTTCAACTTTAATAATTCCTTCTTTTATATGAAAAAAGAAAACTAATTAAAATGAAAAGGATATTATTTGATTCATTTTTTACCTAATTGACTAAGTCCAATCGCTTGTTTGATTTCTTCGAAAATTATCTGAACTTCATCGATTGAACCATTTTCTACATCAAGTAATTTTTGTGCTCGTTCAATTAAATTCTTTTCACGTTCAATATTTAGTAGTTTCTTTTCAATAATTACTTTAAATGTATCAACAACTGTTTTTAATTCATTTCGAAGACTAACAAGTCGTTCTTTGTTTCGTTGTGTTGCTTGAACATGTTCAATTAAATGATTTAAACAAATAAGACTTGAGCAACAATGACATTCATATAGATGTTTTATTTCTTGATCACATGTTAAACTAGCACATAAACCATCTGCTGGCATTTCTATAACATCGAAAAATTTCTTTTCGTATATTGTTATTATTTAAAAATGGGTAAACGACTGACCGACGGCTGTATATAAGAAATAGATTCATTTTGAATCGGAAGGACGAACATTTCGTCCAGTATACAACGTGACTATGTATTTTTCTCGATTAGTAGTATATTTTATCTTGTCAAAATAGAATATTTGATGTTTTATTGTTAAAAGACATAAGATGGAATATAGATTTTTACTATCTTTCATTTATTATTCCTATTAAAAGTTATAAATTAGACTAAGAGAATACAGATAATATTGTGATGAAATTTTAAGTATACAAAGATTTAGTACATATGACACAAAATTCTAAAAGAAGGATTATTTGTTATATTCTTAGTTAAAAGAAGATAACGATAAAAATACAATGTGATGATCAAAATGTACTCGGAACACTCTCATTTTTATTAGATAACTGTTTTTTTTACAAAAAACTTATTAAATTAAAGGTTCGAAGTAGTCGCCTTGATTCTTTATGTAGGGTTTCATTCGATCAGTGGGTTTTTGGAAGACCTTTCGAACCTCATCTTGTGATACTGAATGAAACTTCTTGGTGACATCTTGCTGTAATGATTTTGAGTAAGAGGAACTACTAAGCTGCAGTTTCCAATAACCGAAAAGTCAAAAATCTGACGAAATTACGACAGAAGAATATGGTGAATGATGCATAACCATTACGCCTTGTGCTTGAAGAAATGTTTTAATGTCATTTGTTTGATGAGGTCTTGCGTTGTCACGATTCAGTTTAATACAACGTGAACTTGAATAAATTTTTCAGTCTCAGTTCTCTATGAATAATACCACCAATAGTTTCATATGACAAACCAAGTTCCCAAGCAATACGTCGAATGCTAATATAGGAATTTTCTTAAATTAGCATACGTGCGCCATCAATATTTTCATCAGTAACCCCCGTGACTGGTCGATCGGTTCTTAGATTATTTTCCAACGAAGTTCGTTCTTGTCTAAAATGCTGTAACCATTCAGCAACTGTGCTATACGACACATATTCATACCTTTAATCTGCACATAATTATTCGTGAATTTCCTTTGCTGTGAAGCCAAATTGGAATCTTATTAAGATATAGTATCGAATG
This sequence comes from Adineta steineri, assembly GCA_905250115.1. NCBI lineage: Eukaryota > Metazoa > Rotifera > Eurotatoria > Adinetida > Adinetidae > Adineta > Adineta steineri. The sequence goes on from CAJNOI010000104.1 coordinate 17,949, forward strand.
TGTGTTTTATGAATCGAAAAATACAACATACAGAAAAAATGAGCTTCATATCTACCTAAAGTGAATAATAGGTATTAATTTTCATAAATCAATAGATGAGACATAGCACGATCAAAATGTCAAACAACAACTTACGTATTGTGTCCAACGATAGAAATCGAAAGTCATTTCCAGAGCTTTTTGAACACCCTATGTAAATTATTATGTTTGGTTTTGGTGTATTATTACAGTTTTCTATATATGAAAATTATTGATAATTTTTATTGAAAACTGAAAAATTCTTAATAAATCTCAAAGAACAAATTTATTTGAATTTACAAAATTAGTTTTACAAACACAAAAACAAACAGATTGAAGTTCAATGTAATAAATACGAATTGACATTATTTACGAAAAAAATTGTTTTCTTAAGAAAGATTTTCACTAAATTAGATTAACACAAATCAAAGCATTAGTAGAATTTGTTTATTCTAGTCGTCAGATGAATTAAAATTTTTCATTTGAATTTCCTTTGATTGATCAACCAAGGTTCGTGCTACACTATCAGTAACATGGTGATAATATTGTAAATGTGAGTTTAATACGTAAGGTGTCATTTCTGAACGTTGGCATGGTGCTCCTTTAATATTTGTTGTGGCATATTGAAATAAATGAACCATATTTTTATTAAAGGGACATGGAATTTTGCATAAATGATTAATCACATGTTCATTTTCACTAAAGAGTTTTGTTGTTTTTGGATCTTCATTATTTGAAATAGCTTTTAGTAAATATCGAGCATAAATTGGCTTTAACTCATGTCTACCTATAAAATGGCCATATAATCCTATTGGACGATTTGTTTTGTTTGTACAAAAACGCATTGAATGGTTAGCAACTGTAAGACCAAATGCCCCATCAAATGTTAATGGACACAAACCACGTACGACACTAACTGGCGTTGATTCAACTTTATTTTGTTCATTATCATCATCACTATCCTAATAAAAAGTAGATACTGATAAAAAAAACAAATAAAAACTATGCACTGATCCCAGTGAGAGATTGGAGAAGTATTGTCTAGACAAAGAAGAATGTGGTGTCAAATAATCCGAACGTCGTTAGCACTATTAAAAAGTCATTGTAGGCATTGCAACAATTTAACTCAGAAAGAGCACTTTATTGTTTAGTCAGACACTCTTTACCTTTTCTATAAACATCATTCTTCTAGCATATACTCTAAGTAAATTTTCTTCTACAGACTGGTAGGCGAAATCAGGAGGTTTTGCTCTTAAATAACTTTATGATAACACTCACAAAATAATATTAATATCTACTCTCTACATTCTATATTATTACATTGATATCTGATAAATATAGTGATTGTTTTTCGAAGAATCTAATTAACATGCATTATAGCGATATTCTGTTCAGTTCTCAATTAATAGTTCAGATGATTATTGATCGAAGTAGTCACATACAGCAATTTTAAAATTACACTCCAAGTCGATTATGTACTAAATTCTTCCCGAAGCAGATAGCTGCTTCACACAATAGTATATTTTCCACATGCGCAACATGATTTTCTGGTAACTCAGTTATAATTGTTTTCTTTATCTAACTATAACTCAATGTATTCAAAATTACCAGATTCTAGCCTCTGAAAACTATACTACTTCACTTAAATGAATAAAAGTTTGAGGATGAGTGAGCTAAACAGTTCTTTATGCTACTAATACTTATTTCATTATTTTACTTCGATAGTAGCTGTTGTTCGACTAAAGAAAATAAAATAAGATAAGACAGTTCAGAATTTTTTCAATCATAAAAAACTTACTCAAGTGAACTACAATCAAAAATGGCACTACTATCACACATTGAATATTCATTGTCTAAAATAAATATAATTTATTATTGCATTCCACAATTTCTTAACAATATTCAATATACCTGTTGTAATCACTGATTTATCTAAAAACATAGTTTAAAAAGTATTTATATAAATTTCAGTCTATTATATTACCTGTTGAATTCAGATGAACAAGAGATCCACTAAGTAAAAGAAAATAAATAAAAGAATTCGATTAGAAACAAAAATACTTTGATGGTGGTGAAGTTGTTTTCGATAAGAATTCATCTATAAAAAATTTCTGTTTTAAACTTATCTTAAAAAAAGAATTCTACTTACCATTTTGATTTCGACATTTACACATACAAGAACAAGTTTTTGTATTCTGTAATGCTGGTTCAACTTTAATAATTCCATCTTTCAAATGAAAAAACAAACTCATTTAAATAAAAATATTATTATTGTATTCATTTTTTACCTAATTGACTAAATGCAATCGCTTGTTTGATTTCTTCACAAATTATCTGTACTTCATCGATTGAACCAGTTTTTGCATCAAGGAATTGTTGTGCTTGTTCAATTAAGCTCTTTTCACGTTCAATATTTAGTAATTTTTCTTCGATAATTACTTTAAATGTATCAACAGCTGTTTTTAACTCATTTCGAAGACTAACAAGTCGTTCTTTGTGTCGTTGTGCTGCTTCAACATGTTCACTTAAATGATGGAAACATATCAGACTTGAACAACAATGACATTCATATAGATGTTTTATTTCTTTATCACATGTTGAATCAGCACATAAACCATCTGCTGGCATTTCTAAAACATCAAAAAATTCCTTTCGTATATTATTATTGTTTAGAAATAAACATTTTTCTGACTGATGGATCTATATAAGAAATAGATTCATCCTTATTCGACAGAACGAACATTTTATCTAGAATACAACGTGACTATGTATTTTTCTCGATTGGTAATCTATTCTATTTTATCGAAACAGAATGTTTTGTGTTTCATTGTTAAAAGACATAAGATGGAATACGAAATTGTACTATTTTTCATTTACTATTTGTATGAAAAGTTACTGATTAAACTCAGATAATATTTCTGAAATTTGAAGTAGGCGAAGATTCAGTACATTGTAAAATTCTCTGTGACTGTTACTAAATGTTCATATCGAACATGAAGAGTTTGTGGAGAGAAGGTGAATGGGTATTCAAGCGGAAAAGAAATAATTCAATATAATGAATATGAATATAAATACATCTAAGTTCGACAAGATGAGAAAACTCAATATTGATGATATTTCTTCACATTTTTGACTTTGCTTCGTTTCATTCTGGATCACCAGATGGTCAAGTAATGGAAATGAATGTGAAATTTTGACAAAGAAATTATGTTCAAAAGAATTAAACATGTCTTGCTTATATAAGTTGCCAATATTAATAAACGTACCATCACGAAATCTATGCGAAATAGGCTGTATATTTTATATATCGGACGCAAGTGAATAGATATGACATCGAGTCCATATTGTGTTACGAAACTGATTAGAAATAATACAGTCATCAACATTCAAGTTTAACGAAATTTTTCTAAACAAAACAAAACAAAATATCAAAAGTAATACTATGATTGTGTCTTTGTTTAATGCATAAAAAACAGATTAAATAACTATACGATTGAAATATTTAACTTATTTCTATCGAACATAGTATTATTAAGACAAATTAGAGAATACGAATAGTTTTGGTTGGCCTCATAAATAAAATTATTTCTTCGTCTCATTTCAGAGTTTCACTTGATAAACTATTGTTACTTTCTTCTTTTACTTGTAAAACATTATTTTCGAGAACTTATCTCTGATTATTATTAATTTTATGTAATTTACAAGAACCCAGATTGAAAAAAAGTTATAGTATTAAATTTTTCATTGTATTATTTTATAATATCGACGCATTATGCATGAGTTCTGACGAAGTAGATCTAACTCAAAGTGGATCAGGTATAAAATCAAGTTTGACAATGAATGTTTGTAACTAATTAAGACAATTATCAAAATTGTGGATTTTGATACGTAAATAAGTAATAGTTGACGACACATGTAGTAGAAGGTAAATTGTTTGATAAGAATTTATTAGAAACGAAATCATTACTATTCACATTCAAATCTAAATAGTTTAAATTTGATAATAAGACAAAAACGATGATAAATATCAATAAATAAATTCAGCATTGACGAAGCTTCAAAATTCATAATCAATCGCTATAACCAATTTGGAAATTACATACCTGGAGTTGAGAATAAATGGACACTATTCTATTGACATACAAAATAAGATAATTACTTTGATCAGAAGTCTAAGGTTCTTATCAGGTCTGTTAAGAATTATCTCAAGACACAAACTTAGTATGAATAAATCTTATACTTTAGAAAAATTGATTGTATAAAACTTCCTATTTAACAATATACAATCTAAGGCCAGTAAAAAAAATGATTAAATTCAATTATAAATGTATAAAAATAAACATTTTGAAATTTATATGAAAATTCTAAAAAAGATAAGAAAATAATAAAATACTACGTTTGTTGTTCATGTATTGTTACACTTTTTTATATAAGAAAATTATTGATAACTTAAAAATTCTTAATAAATCTCAAAGAACAAATTTATTTGAATTAACAAAATTAGTTTTACAAACACAAAAAACAAACAGATTAAAGTTCAATGTAATAAACACCAATTGACATTATTTATGAAAAAATTTGTTGTATTTTGAAAGATTTTGATTAAACGAGATCAATATCAATGAAAACAATATAAGAATTTGTTCATTTTAGTCATAAGATTACTTAAGATTTTTTATTCGAATTCTCTTAGATTTATCAACTAATTTTCGTGCTACACTATCAGTAACATGGTGATAATTTTGTAAATGACGGACTAATGTAAAAGGTGCCATTCGTGAAGGATAACATGGTATTCTATGGATGTCCTTTGTAGAACCTCGAAATAAATGAATCATATTTTTATTAAAGGGACATGGAATTTTGCATAAATGATTAATCACATGTTCATTTTCACTAAAGAGTTTTGTTGTTTTTGGATCTTCATTATTTGAAAAAGCATTAACTAAACGTCGAGCATAAATTGGTTGTAATTCATGTTTACCTAGAAAGTGAGAGTATAATACTAATGAACGATTTGGTTTGTTTGAACAAAAATGCATTGAATGATTAGCAGCGGTAAGACCATATGCACCATCAAATGTTAATGGGCAAGAACCATGTACACTACGCATCGCGATTGATTTAACTTTATTTTGTTCATTTTCATCATCACTATCCTAATAAAAAGTAGATATTGATAAAAAAAAAGCTACGCATTGATTATTCTTATGAATATCTTCTTAAAAGTCATTGTAGGTATTGCAACAATTTGACTAAGGAAAAAGCATCTAATTATTCAGCCGGATACTCTTTACTTTTTTTTCTATAAACACTATTCTCACAAAATATACTAAAAGTAGAGTTTTTTTCTGTATATTGGTACGTGAAATCAGGAGGTTTTGCTCTTAAATAACTTTATAATAACACTCACAAAATAGTATTAATCTCTTCTCCCTACATTCCACATTGATACTTGACAAACATAGCAATTGTTTTTCAAAGGATCCAGTTAACATATATAACAGCTATGCTTTGTTAGATTTCTTATGATAGTTGAAATGATTGTTAATCGTAGCAAGCCACACTAATTTTAAAATCACACTACAAGTCGATTATGAATTATACTCCTCTTATTTTCATTAGAGATATTTCTTCCCGAAGCAGATAGTTGCTTCAAACATTAGCATATTTCCCAAATCCTCAACATAATCTTCTGGCAACTCGCTTATAATTGATTTGCTCATCTAACTATAACTCAATGTGTTCAAAATAACCAGATTCTAGCCTCTGGAAACTATATTACTTCGCTTAAATGAATAAAACTTTGATCATGAATCCTCTCAACAATTCTCTATTCTACTACTAATTATATACTAGTTTTACCTCGATAGAAGCTGTTGTTCGACTGAAGAAAAATAAAATAAAATAAGATAATTCAGAATTTTTGCGATCTTGAAAAACATACTCAGGTGAATTACCATCAACAATGACACTAGTATCACACATTGAATGTTCATCGTCTTAAGTAAATACAATTCATTATTGTTTTTCGACAATTTCTTATCAATATTCAATATACCTGTTGTCATCATTGATCCGTTTGTTTCATCTACAACTATAATTTAAAAAAAGTATTTATATAAATTTCAGTGTACTATATTACCTGTTAAATTTTGATGAACAAGAGATCTACTAAATAAAAGAAAATAAATAAAAGAATTCGATTAGAAACAAAATACTTTGATGGTGGTGGAGTAGTCTTCGATAATAATTCATCTAGAAATATTTTCTATTCAAAACTTATTTTAGTAAAAAAATTTCATTTACCATTTTGATTTCCACATTTACAAATACAAGAACAACTTTTTGTATTTGGTAATGTTGGTTCAAGTTTAATAATTCCTTCTTTTATATAAAAAAAACAAAACTAATTAAAATGAAAAGAATATTATTTGATTTATTTTTTTACCAAATTGACTAAGTCCAATCGCTTGTTTGATCTCTTCAAAAATGATCTGAACTTCATCAATTGAACCATTTTCTACATCAAGTAGTTTTTGTGCTTGTTCAGTTAAATTCTTTTCACGTTCAATATTTAGTATTTTTTTTTTCAACAATTACTATAAGTGTACCAACATCTGTTTTTAATTCATTTCGAAGACTAACAAGTCGTTCTTTGTTTCGTTGTGCTGCTTCAACATGTTCACTTAAATGCTGGAAACAAATAAGACTTAAACAACAATGACATTCATATAAATGTTTTATTTCTTTATCACATGTTAAATCAGTACATAAACCATCTGCTGGCATTTCTATAACATCGAAAGATATCTTTTGTATATTGTTATTATGTAGAATTGGACATTGTACTAACTGACCTTTCTATATAAGAAATAGATTGGTTCGTAAGAGCGAACATTTTACAAAGAATACAACGTGACTATGCATTTTTCTCTATCGGTAATCTATTGTATTTTATTAAAACAGATTATTTTTTGTTTCGTTGTTAACAGGCATAAGATGGAATACATAATTCTACTATTTTTTCAGTTACTATTTCTATTAAAAGTTACAAATTACACTAAGATAGTATAAATCATACAAATAATAATACAAGTATTATTTAATATATTCTTAGTTGAAAGAAGATAGCAATAGAAATAGTTAACTATAGATTGTAAAAGTGTATCAAGTACATTTGCTTTGAATATTACAGGATTTTTATGCATATGTTACTGGTACATGATTGAGATATACAGAAATATGAGTGTTTATAGATTTATCTGTTCATCATTCTCTGTGTAAAAACATTTAAAAAAAAAGAAACTATTCGTACCAGCAACTGATAGTAACCCGAGCTGCTCGTTAGTGAATTCTTTTAAAATTTTATCCAGGTAAAATGAAAAAGTTTTATTTCTTTTAGGAAATAAGTTAGTTTTACAAACAAAAAAAACAGATTAATGATGAATGTAATAAAAACCAAGTGACATTATTTATACGAAAGATTATTTTATTAAGAAAGATTTTGACTAAACGAGATCAATATCAATGAAAACAATATAAGAATTTGTTCATTTTAGTCATAAGATTAATTAAGTTTTTCCATTTCAATTTCCTTTGATTGATTAACTAATGTTTGTGCTACATTCTCGGTAACATGGTGATAATATTGTAAATGATGGAGTAATATTCTAGCTGACATTCGTGAATAGTGACATGGTACTCTATGCATGTCCTTCGTAGAACCTCGAAATAAATGAATCATATTTTTACTGCAGGGGCATGGGATTTTACATAAATGATTGATCACACCTTCATTTTTATTGAAGAGTTTTGTTGTTTTTGGATCTTCATTGTTTGAAATAGCTTTCAGTAAACGTCGAGCATAAACTGGCTTTAATCGATGTTTACCCAGAAAATGAAAATATAATACTAATGAGCGAGGCTTTTTTTTTGAGCAAAAACGCATTGAATGGTTAGCTGTTGTAAGACCAAATGCACCATTAACTGTTAATGGACATAAACCACGTAAACCACTGAGTGGTCTTGATTTCATTTCGTTTTGCTCATTATCATCATCGCTATCCTAATGAAAAGTAAATATTGATAAAAAAAATAGAACTATCCACAGATTATACTAATAAATACTTTATCATTGATAGTTGACTTTTAGAACACATTTCTAATATATCCACATCTACTTTGTCTGAAAAGTAACTCTCCTTAATTAGTTTACATCAGTTTCAAGATTTTTATTTGAATAAAAAACTGTTTGAAAATGATATGGTGAAGTATTCTATAGAAACCAGTAAAATATTCGTTAACTAATATCCGGATAAAGAAAGAGGTAATATCAAATGATTACCACGTAATTAGTACTTTTCAGAGGTCATTGTAGGTGTTGTAGAAATTTAAGCATGGAAAAAGTATCTTATTATTCAGTAAGACACTCTTTACTTTTTCTGTACACACTATTTTTTCAGTATATCCTGAAAATAGAGTTTCATCTGCAGATTGGGAGGTCAAACCAGAAAATTTTGCTTTTGAACAACTTTATGATAACACTCACAAAATAATACTGATATCTACTCTCTACATTCCATATTATTACACTGATATTTAATATGTACAGCGATTGTTTTTCAAAGGATCCAGTTAACATATATTATAACGATGTTTTCTTCGATTCTCGATTAATAGTTCAGATGATTATTAACGGAGGTAATCACGTACAGCAATTTTAAAATTACACTCTAAGTCCATTATGTACTAAAATCCTCTTATTTTCATTAGAGGTATTTCTTCCTGAAGCTGATAGTTGCTCCAAATATTAGCATATTACCAAAATTCTCAACATGATCCTTTGATAACTCGATTATAATTGTTTTCTTCATCTAACTATAACTCAATGTGTTCAAAACAACCAGATTCTAGCCTCTGAAAACTATACTGCTTCGCTTAAATGAATAAAACTTTGATCATGAATCATCTGAACAAGGCTTTATTCTACTAATAGTTATTTCAACATTTTACTTCGATAGTAACTGTTGTTCGACTAAAGAAAAAGAAAAGAAAATATCATATTTTACATTTTTTCCAATTATGAAAAACTTACTCAAGCGAATTACAATCAACAATGACACTACTGTCACTCATTGAATATTCATCGTCTAAAATAAATATAATTTATTATTGCATTTCACAATTTCTTAACACTATTCAATATACCTGTTGTCATCATTGATTTATCTAGAAATATAGTTTCAAAAAAGCATTTATATAAATTTCAGTCTGTTATCTTACCTGTTGAATTCAGATAAACAAGAGATCTACTAAATAGAAGAAAATAAATAAAAGAATTTGATTAGAAACCAAAATACCTTGATGGTGATGAAGTAGTCTTCGATAAGAATTCATCTAGAAATATTTTCTATTCAAAACGTATTTTAGTAAAAAAATTTCATTTACCATTTTGATTTCGACATTTACAAATACAAGAACAAGTTTTTGTATTTGATAATATTGGTTCAAGTTTAATAATTTCTTCTTTTATATAAAAATGCAAAGTTATTTAAGTAAAAATAATATTATTTTAGTTATTTTTTACCTAATTGACTCAATGCAATCGCTTCTTTGATTTCTTCAAAAATGATCTGAACTTCATCAATTGAACCATTTTCTACATCAAGTAGTTTTTGTGCTTGTTCAGTTAAATTCTTTTCACGTTCAATATTTAGTGATTTTTTTTCAACAATTACTATAAGTGTACCAACAACTGTTTTTAATTCATTTCGAAGACTAACAAGTCGTTCTTTGTTTCGCTGTGTTACTTGAACATGTTCACTTAAATGATGAAAGCAAATAAGACTTAAACAACAATGACATTCATATAGATGTTTTATTTCTTTATCACATGTTAAGTCAGTACATAAACCATCTGCTGGCATTTTTAAAATATCAAAAAATTTCTTTTGTATATTGTTATTGTTTCGAAATGGACATTCTACTGACTGACAGATCTATATACAAAATTGATTTATTGATTCGTTCGAAGGAACATGTTATATAAAATGCAACGTGACTATGTAAAATAGAACGTGACTATGCATTCTTCTGGATTATTAATCTATTCTGTCTTATCAAAACAGAATATTTCATGTTTCTTGGGTAAAAGACATAAGATGGAATACATAATTCTACTATTTTTCATTTACTATTTCTATTAAAAGTCACTAATTACACTAAGATAATACAGATAATATTTCTGAGATTTTTAGTATATAAAGATTCAGTATATAAAATACAAATCAGTGTACAAGGATCATTTGATATATTCTTAGTTAAAAAATGATAACGACGGAAATAGTTAACTATAGATTATAAATGTTTATTCAACGCATATATTACTGAGACATAATTGATATACACATGAATATGAGTATATATACATTTATTTCTTCATCGCGGTCTCTACGAACACATCTAAAAATATATATTCGTGCTAATAAGTGACAGTAGTTAGAAGTTTGGGTCAGTGAATTCTTTTTAAAGTTTAGAAACATCCTAGAAGTATTATATTATGACTATGCTCCCTATATTACATGAAGAAGGTATATAAATGGTTGAAATCTGAGAAATTCTTCGATACTGTACTATAAGATATGGTTGAAGAGAAAATATTCTACTAAGGAAATATGGCCGGGGGAGACTGAATATACCATTTGATAGAGAATTAAATTCTGCATATAATAAACTAGTTCAAAAGAGCTGGCTATACTTTCGATAGGGAAAATTGTTTTTTTATTTTGATTGATGAATACTGTACTGTAAGGTATGATTGAGAAAAGAATCTTCTTCTGAGGAACTTTCGTGGGTAGAGACTGAAGATGATATTCGATAGGGCACCAAAATCTGTATCTTATGACTTATTTCAATAGAGCAGAAGATGCTCGGTTTCTTCGGAAGATGTGGTGGAATGTAGTTTGAATTTGTATGGTAACTAAGGTTGTTAGGTTGGGATTCTGTGGATTGTTGATGGTATTTTGTGCTTGTCGTCTGACTGGATGTTGATACTGAGAATGTGATTGGTTTTCGGGCTAACGTCACATCGATGAAATTCTTTTCACACATTATTTATATGCCGAAAATGGCGAACAGTCGTAGTTCTTTTTAAATCGATGTGAATTATGTTGGTTTCCTTAAGATGTAAAATATTCTAATTTGTTTTTGAATTGATATATAAAATAACATCGAATTGCTAAAGCTGTTATATATCATAAATACTAGATACTTATATTGGTTTCAAAATATAATGTACTCAGTTGTTTCTTGAGTAACTACCAAACGAAACAACATAGAGAGCTGCGGTTTTCACTGTTCGAAAGAGAAATGTTGGGGCTATCGAAATATGTAAGAGCAAACTTTTTTCAAAAACTTAGTAGGGTTTTCTAGAGATCACGATTTCTAGAAAACCGGTATTCTAAAATTTTGTATTACACTTTTTATTCTGATGATGCCATCAGATAGCCCAGCCTTTTCTCTATCGAATGAAACCAACCCGACCTTTTTCTAACCTTTTGATCAGAAGCTAGACTTTACGCACAAGGAGCTATGTGATCCTTGGTTTTTAACGTATTTTGGTAGTTTTTAATGGTTTTTATGCGATTTCTTTAGGTTTTGATGAAAACGAATGATATATTTGAAATCAGGACGCAAAAGTGAGTGGATCTATATACTTTTCAATATCATTAGAGTATTTTCATTGTTCTCTAAAATTTTACCTTAGGTACCCCTCAGGCATTGATCCAAAAATAAATATAATTAAACATCAATGTATCGCTGAGGGGTACCTCACGTAAAATTTTGAAAAAAAATGAAAATATTCTTAATATATTAAAAAGTATATAGATCCACTCAGTTTTGCGTCCTGATTTCAAATATATCATTCTTTTTTATCAAAAACCGATTGAATCACATAAAAACTACAAAAACTGCTAAAACAAGTCAAAAACCAAGGCTCACACGGCTCCTAGTGCGTAAGCTCTAGATTCTCATCAGAAGGTCTGAAAAAGTTCGGGTTGGTGTCATTCGATAGAAAAACAGTTGAGCTATCTACTGGCATCATCAGAATTAAAAGTGTAATGGAAAATCTCGAAGCCCCGGTTTTTTAGAAATCTGGGTCTCTAGAAAACACTACTAAGGTTTTGAAAAAAGTTTGCTCTTACATATTTCGATAGCCCCAACATTTTTCTTTCGAACAGTGAAAATTGCAGCTCTCTATGTTGTTTCGTTTGGTAGTTATTCAAGAAACAACCGAGTATATTATATTTTGAAATGCATAGTAGTTACTGTAAAACAATAAGACAATGCCTACAAAATGATTATGAATCCTTTAAGATGTTTTATAGTCACTGAAATATACGCGTATAGATGTATATTTACATACTGATAAGGAATTAATTTATATAGATACGTACTGGGCTAGAAACAATATTTTGTCAGAAAACTTAAGGTATAGTTTTTAACAAACTTTATAATGAATTTAATAACAAATTAGAGGTTGTCAAAAACGGAGTTTCTTAGTATTAAATTATAAGAGTTATGAAAAATAGTATTTGTTTTCTTTTAACTTCATTTATCGTGTCAAACGTTAGAATCTAGTTTTTCTTTATTTGTGGATGAGTAAATAATAATATATAGATGAACTTTATAAGAATATTTGAAACTAAAAGTTATTAATTTCGTTACAAACAACTACGATAATCGATCTCATTAGAAGTCTGAGATTCATGTCAAGTCTATTAAGACTATCTCAAGAGACAAACTTAACAGAAACTAGACTTTTGAGTAAAAACCGTACTTATAAATCTTATATTTTAGCAAAACTGATCATATAAAAACTCCTATTCAACTATATATAATCTAAGGCCAGTAAAAAATGATTAAATTCAATTCTAAATGTATAAAAATAAATACTAACATTGATAGGTAAATGATAAAATAGATAATAAAATTTAATTTAACTTGATTTCTAAAGAAAATAATAAATTACTACGTTTGTTTTTAATGTTTTATTAGTTTTCATATCAAATAACGTTTATATAGGCATCAATTTATCTGACAAAAGATTTTCTATTCTTCATAAATTTCAAAGAGTAAGTTTATTAAAATCTTCAAAAATTAGTTTTACAAACAAAAAAAACAGATTAATGATGAATGTCATAAACACCAACTGACATTATTCATGAAAAAATGTGTTGACTATGAAAGATTTTGATTAAACGAGATCAATATCAATGAAAACAATATTACAATTTGCTTATTTTTGTCATAAGATCAAATATGATTTTCCATTTGAATTTCCTTTGATCGATCAATTAGTTTTCGTGCTACACTAGGAGTAACATGGTGATAATATTGTAAATGATGGCGTAATGCATAAGCTGGCATTCGTAAATAGTGACATGGTAGTTTATGAATGTTCTTTGTAGAACCACGAAATAAATGAATTATATCCTTACTGAAGGGACATGGAATTTTATATAAATGATTAATGACATCTTCATTTTCATAGAAGATTTTTGTTGTTTTTGGATCATCGTTATTTGAAATAGCTTCCAGTAAACGTCGAGCATCTATTGGTTGCAAGTCATGTTTATTTATAAAATGATAATATAATCCTATTGGACGATTTTTTTTGTTTGAACAAAAGCGTACTGAATGATTCGCTGCTGTAAGACCAAATGCACCATCAAATGTTAATGGGCAAAAACCTTGTGGATATCTGGTTGACATTGATTTAACTCTATTTTGCTTATTAGCATCATCGCTATCCTAATAAAAATAGATAATGATAAAAAAAGTAATAAAAACTACACACTGATTATGTTTATTTCACAATTTTTATTTGAATTAGAAACTGTTTGTATATCATATGATGAAGTATTCTATAACTAATATTTAGATAAAGAAAAATGTGATGTCAAATGATTGCGATGTACTTGATACTTTTTAAAAATCATTCTAGATATTACAGAGATTTAAGTATGGAAAAAGCATCTTCTTCCTTAGACAGATACTCTTTTCTTTTTCTACAAACACTATTCTTCCAGGATATACTAAAACTAGAATTCCTTCTGCAGACTGGTAGGCGAAATCAGAAGGTTTTCCTTTTGAACAACTTTATAATAACACTAATAAAATAATATTAATGTCTTCGCTCTACATTCCATATTATGACACTGATATTTGATAACTACGGCGATTGTTTTTCGAAGGATCTAGTTAACATATATCATAGCGAAGCTTTATCCAATTCCCTAATAATAATTCCGATGATCGTTAATCGAATTAATCACGTACAGCAATTCTAAAATCACACTACAATTCGATTATGAACTTTACTGTTGCTATTTTCATTAGAAATATTTCTTCCTAAAGCAGATAGTTGCTTCAAATATTAGCATATTACCAAAAACCTCAACATGATCTTCTGGTAACTCGCTTATAATCGTTTTCTTCATCTAACTATAACTCAATGTGTTCAAAAAAGTCAGATTCTAGCTTATGAAAACTATACTACTTCACTTAAACGAATATCGCTTTGATTGCCAGTCATCTTAACAATTCTTTATTCTACTAATAGTTATTTCATTATTTTACTTCGATAGTAGCTGTTGTTCGGCTAAAGAAAAAAAAATAAGATAATTCAGAATTTTCCAATCATGAAAAAAACTTACTCAAGCAAAATACAATCAAGAGTGACACTGGTATCACACATTGAATGTTCATCGTCTAAAATAAATATAATTCATTGTTGTTTTTCACATTTCTTGACAATATTCAATATACCTGTTGTGATCATTGATCGGTTTGTTCCATCTAGAAATATAGTTTAAAAAAAACATTTATATAAATTTTAGTCTATTATGTTACCTGTTGAATTCAGATGAACAGGAGATCTACTAAACAAAAGAAAATAAATAAAATAATTCAACTTGAAAGAAAATACTCTGATGGTGGTGGAGTTGTTTTCAATAATAATCCATCTAAAAATATTTTCTATTCAAAACGTATTTTATAGAAAAATTTCATTTACCGTTTTGATTTTCACATTTACAAATACAAGAACAGTTTTTTGTATTTGGTAATGTTGGTCCAACTTTACCAATTCCATCTTTTATATGAAAAAGTAAACTTGCTTAAATAAAAATAATATTATTGTATTCATATTTTTACCAAATTGACTGAATGCAATGGCTTGTTTGATTTCTTCAAAAATAATCTGAATTTCATCAATTGAACTATTTTCTAGATCAAGTAGTTTTTGTGCTTGCTCAATCAGATTCTTTTCACGTTCAATATTCAGTAGTTTCTTTTCAATAATAGCGTTAAATGAATCAACAGCTGTTTTTAATTCATTTCGAAGGCTACCAAATCGTTCTTTGTTTCGCTGTGTTGATTCAACATGTTCAATTAAATGATTTAAACAAATAAGACTTGAACAACAATGACATTCATACAAATGTTTTATATTTTTGTCACATGTTAAGTCAGCACATAAACCATCTGCTGGCATTTCTAAAACATCGAAAAATTTCTTTTCGTATGTTGTTATTATTTAAAAATGGGTATTCGTCTGACGGGCGGCTCTATATAAGAAACAGAATTATCTTAATTCGTTCGAATGAACATTTTATCTAGTATAAAACGTGACTATGTATTTTTCTCGGCTAGTAATGTATTATATTTTATCAAAATAGAATATTTCGTGTTTCATTATTAAACGACATGAGATGGAATACAGAATTCTACTATTTTTTGTTTACTTTTTGTATGAAAAGTTACTAATTAAACTCAGATAATACAGATAATATTTCTGAAACTTAAGTATATAAAGATTTAGTACATATGACACAAATTGTAAGAGAAGGATTATTTGATATATTCTTAGTTAAAAGAAGATATCGATAAAAATACAATGTGGTGATCAAAAAGTTCTCGGAACACTCTCATTTTTATTAAATAACTGTTTTTTTACAAAAAACTTATTACATTAAATATTCGAAGCATTCGCCCCAACTTGTAATGCAGAGTATCTTTCGCGCCGCATCTTGTGGTATTGCACGAAATTCCTTGGTGACAGCTTATTGTAATGATTTTGATTAAGAGTACCTACCAGGCTGTGGTTTGAAGTAATCAAAACGTCAAAAAACTAACGAAGTTAGGACAGAAGAATATGATGAATGATGCATAACTATTACTCCTTGTTCTTCAAGAAATTTTTTGATGTCATTTGTTTGATGAGGTCTTGCGTTGTCACGATGCAGTTTAATACCATGTGAACTTGAATAACTTTTTCATTTTCAGTTCATCATGAATAATAAGTATTTATTTCCATGAAAAACAATAGATGAGACCTAGCGCTAGCACAATGTTAAACAAATACTTCCGTATTCTGTCCAACGATAGAAATCGAAAGCCATTTCGAGAACTTTTTAAGCACCGTATGTAAACTACTACGTTTTTTTATGTATTATTACAGTTTTCTATATACAAAAATTATTGATAATTTTTATTAAAAACTGAGAAATTCAAAAAATCATTTCTTTTACATGAAATAATGTTTATATAAGCATTATTTTGTTTGACAGGAGATTTTTCTATTTTGATAAATTTCAAACAAGAAATTTATTTGAATCTACAAAGTCAGTTTTATAAACAAAAAAACAGTTTAATAATGAATGTAATAAAAACCAATTGACATTATTTAAGAGAAAATCGATGTTATTAAGAAAGATTTTCGTTAAATGAGATAAATATCAATGAAAACAATATTAGAATTTGTTCATTTTAGTCATAAGATTAATTAAGTTTTTCCATTTGAATTTCTTTTGATTGATTAACTAATGTTTGTGCTACACCCTCGGTAACATGGTGATAATATTGTAAATGATGGAGTAATGCATAATCTGGCATTCGTAAATAGTGGCATGGTATTCTGCGAATGTCTTTTGCAGAACCTCGAAATGAATGAATCATATCCTTACTGAAGGGACATGGAATTTTAAATAATTGATTAACCACTTCTTCGCTTTCATCGAAGAGTTTTGTTGTTCTTGGATCTTCATTAATTGAAATAGCTTTAAGTAAACGTCGAATATAAATTGGTTGTAATCGATGTTTAGTTATAAAATGTTCATATAATCCTATTGGACGATTTTTTTTGTTTGAACAAAAGCGCACTGAATGATTAGCAGCTGTAAGACCAAATGCCCCATCAAATGTTAATGGACAAAAACCACGTAAACCTTTGAGTAACCCTGATTTCACTTTATTTTGTTCTTTAACAATGTGTACATCCTAATAAAAAGTAGATATCGATAAAAAAAACTACGCACTGGTTATTCTCAGGAATATCTTATCACTAATTGTTCACTTTTAGAACACATTTCTAACATATCTACATCAAATTTTTCTGAAAAATGACTTTCGTTAATTAACCTACATCAGTTTCAAAATTTTATTTGACCTAGCAACTATTTAGAAATCATATGATGAAATATTCTATAGAAACTAGTAAGAGATTGGATAGGTATTATCTAGACAAAGAAGAATGTAGTGTCAAATGATTATGATCTACTTAGTCCTATTTGAAAGTCATTGCAGGTATTGTAGAAATTCAAGTATGCAAAAAGCATCTTATTGTTTAGTCATCTACTCTTTACTTTTTCTATAAATACTGTTTTTACAGAGTATCCTAAAAATAGATTTTCCTCTGTAGATCGGCAGATGACACCAGGAGGTTTTGCTCTTGAACACCTCTATAATAACGCTAACAAAATAATATTAATGTTTTCGCTCTGCATTCCATATTATTACATTAATATTTGATATGTACAGCGATTTTTTTTCGAAGAATCTAGTTAACATATCTTATAATCTTGCGGATCGATTGTGAACTATACTTGTCTTATTTTAATTAAAGATATTTCTTCCTGAAGCAGATAGTTGCTCCAAATATTAGCATATTTCTCATATGCTTACCACGATCCTTTGATAACTCGATTATAATTGTTTTCTTCACCTAACTGTAACTCAATGTACCGAAAAAAGCCAGATTCTAGCCTCTGGAAACTATACTACTTCATTTAAATAGATAAAATTTTGAGGATGAGTCATCTCAACAATTCTTTATTCTACCACTAATTATATCATTATTTTACTTCGATAGAAACCGTTGTTCGACTAAAAAAAGATAAGATAGTTCAAAATTTTTCCAATCATGAAAAAAACTTACTCAAGCAAAATACAATCAAGAGTGACACTGGTATCACACATTGAATATTCATCGTCTGAAGTAAATACAATTCATTGTTGTTTCTAACAATTTCTTAACAATATTCAATATACCTGTTGTCATCATTGATGTGTTTGTTTCATCTAGAAGTATAGTCGAAAAAAACATTTATATAAATTTCAGTATATTGTATTACCTGTTAAATTTTGGTGAACAAGAGATCTACTAAACAAAAGAAAATAAATAAAAGAATTCGATTAGAAACCAAAATACTTTGATGGTGGTGAAGTAATTTTCAATAAGAATTCATCTAGAAATATTTTCTATAAGAAACTTATTTTATAGAAAAACTGCATTTACCATTCTGATTTCCACATTTACAAATACAAGAACAACTTTTTGTATTCTGTAATGCTGGTTCAACTTTAATAATTCCATCTTTTATATAAAAAAAAAACAAACTCATTTAAATAAAAATAATATTATTTTAGTTATTTTTTACCTAATTGACTCAATGCAATCGCTTCTTTGATTTCTTCGAAAATTATCTGAACTTCATCAATTGAACCAGTTTTTGCATCAAGTAATTTTTGTGCTTTTTCAATTAAGCTCTTTTCACGTTCAATATTTAGTAATTTTTCTTCGACAATTACTTTAAATGTATCAACAACTGTTTTTAATTCATTTCGAAGACTTTCAAATTGTTCGTTGTTTCCTTGTGTTGCTTCAATATGTTCATTTAAATGCTGGAAACAAATCAGACTTGAACAACAATGACATTCATATAAATGTTTTATATTTTTGTCACATGTTAAATCAGCACATAATCCATCTGCTGGCATTTCTAAAACATCGAAAAATTTCTTTTGGTATATTGTTATTATTTAAAAATGGGTATTCGTCTGACGGGCGGCTCTATATAAGAAATAGATTCATTTTGATTCGAAAGAACGAACATTTCGTCTAGAATACAACGTGACTATGTATTTTTCTCGATTAGTAATATATTTTATCTTGTCAAAACAGAATATTTCATATTTCATTGTTAAAAGACATAGCATAAAACTGATGAAATTTTCAGTACATAAAGATTCAGTACCTAACAAACAAGTTTTAGGCGAAGGATTATTTGTTGTATTCTCAGTTAAAAGAAGATAATGATCAAAATAGTTAAGTATAGATTATAAATGTTTACCAAATGTATTTGCTTTGAATATTACAGCATTTCAATGCATATCATACTTATACATGATTGACATATAGATAAATATGAGTATTTATACATTTATGTATTCACCATTCTCTGTGTAAAAACAGTTTAAAACTATATATTCGCGTTAGTAATTGACATGAGTTAAAAGTTTAGGTTGGTGAATTCTTTTAAAATTTATAAACATGCTGTAAATGCTATATTTTGACTATTTTTCCTGTGTTGCATTAAGAATGTATAGAAATGGTTGAAATCTGAAATTTCCATTCTTGGCATTATTCGTATGCACAAAATGGCGAACAATCGTAGTTCTTTTTAAATCGATTAAAATTATGTCGATTTCTTTAAGATGTAAAATATTCTGATTTGTTTTTGAACTGATATATTGAATAACATCTTGAAGGTGTGGGTACTCTTCTCATCCGATATTAACAGTGATACCCACATTCTCAGGTGTAAAATGTTCTGGAAAGATTTACATATTGTATCGAATAAGCAGAATTTATTATAATATTGCAATTTAATATTAAGCTTGTTCTGTAATGTGATTAAAAATATCTGTTAATCTTGATGATATAATTTCTTCGAGATTTATATATGTACTATTCGTTATTATGAAAGAATACGACGAAAGTGACATATAGCGGAGGAACAAAAATAAGAGTAATTTTAACTGGTTTTTTTGCATAACCAATAGAGAAATACAGAAAAAAATAATTTCAATGTTGTATCGTTACTATTCTATGATAATAAAATTTCATTCATTCTTTTTAATACATATCTTACATTATTAAATATGTCAAATTCCATCTGTTTTTATTCGCTGGAAGATTTGTTATAAATAATTTTCTTTACCATGATAGATAAACTCACTATTAAATACTACTTACAACAGTACGATGAATTGATCATAAAACAAAATTATTAACGTCTATATATTTGTTTTCATGTATTGTTTTCTTTATCTTTCTAATGCATAATAGGATTTGATAGCAATGCCATATAGTATTCTATTATAGTAAACCTAAAGATCTTAATAAAATAAATTAAAATTAGAAGATGATGCTATGTGAACATCTGTATTTATCCTAATATACTAGAAGAATAAATCTTATACTTTTTAGTTTTTTCATTAATTAATCATTGGAAATACTTCTTTAACTGCTTTTCGTACTGTCCGACAACGGATTGGTATGGCCACTGTGAATCAACAACATTCAGGTCATCGCTGGATGCTTGAAGCATTAAAATTAGCACAAAATGCACTAGATAAACAAGAAGTTCCTAGTAAATATAATCAAATTATTGAAAATTTTTCATTGTTTAATTATGATTAAATCTATAGATTTTATTCTTTAGTTGGTTGTGTAATTATTCATAATGACACAAAAATACTTGCATCAGGTCAAAATGAACCTGTTCGACTTAAAAATGCTACAAGACATGCTGAAATGTGTGCACTTGATTCTCTTTTTGCTGAATATGATCTTTCAACTGCACGAAAAGTTTGTTATGATTTATTCTGTTTTTTTTAATTTTTGTTTAACTATTTAGCTTCTATCTGAATCAGTTCTCTATGTTACTTGTGAACCTTGTATGATGTGTGCCGGTGCATTACGTCTTGCTGGTTTAACACAAGTTATCTATGGATGTTCAAATGATCGTTTCGGTGGTTGTGGATCTGTATTAGATATTGCACAAGATCCAATGCCTGATACATTACCTTTACAATGTACAAGTGGAATTGAAGGTGATGAAGCAATGCGTTTATTAAAATCATTTTATATGAATACCAATGTAAATGCACCACAACCGAAAGATAAATCTAAAAGACTTAAAAAAACACCTGTAACATCTGAATAAATGTTTATTTTTCTTTATATTAATAAAAAAAAGACATTGTTGCCTTTTTAAAGCCATAGGAAAACTATGTTTACTAGAAATCTGAAGTTACAAATACTGAATAAACTTGATATACAATACAACGAATTATGTTATAAACTCTATGAATCTATGTAGTAGCATTCTTCCTTTGACAGTTCCTCATTACTAATAATCTCTATATTTATAAACTTTTTTATTCAATCATATGAATAAAAATCTAATGTAATTTAGTATTTGTCAATAAATGTAACTATTTTCAGTACGTCAATATTAATATTATTTACGTCTGGCGAGTATTCAAATTTAGAAAAATCATTTTAAATGTTTAATGCTCTTAAAACTAATACCATAATGTAGAACACAAGCATTCTCTTTATGTAAATTTTCTCTTCATGTCTTGCAAATATGCCTCGCTTAAAAACGTAAATGCAAACACATTAATCGTTTGAATCACTACAATACTGTTAACCAACAAGCAACGAACTTAGAAGGCATTGATTGTCTACATAACGATTAAAGTAACATATTTGAAAAATTAATTGTTACCATTTTGAAATAGAACGATGGTAGACATTATTAAACCCATATCACCTGTGTCAACACTATTATCTTCAACTAATCTTCAAAGACAAAATCGATCAACTTCCAAACACCTTTCTTTACCAGTATTAGTTACAACTGTTGATAATATTCCATCAAATGAACAAACAAATATTTTTTTAAATTCAAAACGATGGATTGGACGTTGTCCTGGTGAAATGACAAATCGACAATTGACTACATCTAATGTAGCATATAATATACATCGAAAAATGATCTATCGTGAATTATCTCAATTTTATCCAATGACAACAGGTGATTTGTCTGCAATGATAAAAATCAAACAACAACATCAACAGAAAAATTCTAATAAAGAATCGTTAAAGGTAACAATAGGAACAGCAACAACTGTTACATCGCTTCCAACTGTATCAAGTGTTGATGCTCAAAGTTCTCGTCTATTTGATACACTTTCAAAACATGTTACAATTAAGGCAGAACCACTTCGACCAACAAATTATTTTATAAACAATACAAATAAATTCGTATCTTCATGGCAAAAATATTGGGCATCTACACATATACAACGACGACGGTAAACCAATAACTATTTATATAATTTATCTATTGCTTTTTTTTTTTCTTCCTTCAAATTTTAGAAAAGAACCTCATGATATAGAATTTCCTTATATACGTGATCAACAACTTTCTATTCCTCCAGCACATTTTCTTACTGTTCATGATTCATCATTACAACATATAAATAATGAAAATAATAGTTTTAGTAGAAAATCATCAATTATATCAAATTGTTCTACTATAACTGAATGTCCTTCACCGATAATATTCGATAATCAATCATCATTTATAAAAGAAGAAAATCATGTTAGTTTATCGCGAACTGTTTTATTATCTATAATTGATTTATCAAAAGAAAAACATTCTCCAATGAATAATTCTTTAAAATTAATTGATCAAAAAAATGTATCACCTATTCAAAGTAAAGGTTCAATTATTAATAATAATGATGATAATAAAATTCCTAATGAAACAAATCTAATAGCAGCAAGACTTTATAAACTTCCATTACCTTCAGCTAAACCTAGAGTTAGTAGAATATCTATCAAACATGGATCACAATCAAAATCATCAGAAAAAAAAAAAACTAAAAATTCGTCATCAGATAAAAAAGAAACAACAACAACTTCATCTGCAACAACCACATCTACTTCAAAAACTAAACAACAAACATCATCGAATAAATCAAATCGAATAACTATTAAAAAGCAGCAATCATTATCAACAGTAATAACAACAACACCAAGATCGAAATATGAACAAATAAATTGGGAAGAACCATATATTGGTATTAGATTTGATCCTCCAACACCACCATGTTCACCATCATTATTTATTTGGCCAGAAGATAGTGATCAAGATGAAGATGATAGAATATTAAAACAAAATTTTATTATAGAAATATAACTATTATTTTAAATATTCGAGAAACTGTTATCGTATATTTTCTATTTAATTCGATCCTATTATATTTTTTATTTTTTTATTTTATATTTATCTTTAAAAATATTTTCATGATAATAAAATGATATATATTTTTACTTTTTAGTCTTGAGATAACATGTCGAAATTTTCATTTATTATTTTGAAGTAATATATCAACTGAAAATATTAACATTAAAAAAATTCATTTATGCACAATAACAGTCTGTACTAAATCAAGAGTTGATTGAATACCAATCAGTTCACTAAATTTTGATGAACAAATATATTCATCAATATTTTTCATAATTGGCGGTATATTGATATAACCATTTAATAGTTGTTCAACATATTTTCTTATATGTTCAAAAAGACCTTGTCTCTTTGTTAAACCTTCACCGATAATAATGTGTCACTAACATAAAAATATCTTTTACTCAATACTCAATGATATTTATTCTAAATTAATGGATATTAGTTTTCACAATGCATCATTCAGATTCGAGCAAAAGAAGAAATACACTGATATAAGTAATCAGTGTTCCTATTATATAATTTCACAAATACAGGATATCATTGTTATCTGTTAGAATTTTGATTTGAACATTTATCAAAGATAAAGTCAATGAATGCAATTAAGAGTTGATATTTCTTTATATTTGAGAAATATTATTAGACTATAAATACAACATTTATCATGTTTTTCAGTTTATTAAATAAATCAAAACAAGAATACATCTACTTATACAGAGAAGGAAAATAAAGACAGAAATCTTCCGAATGTATCATGGGATCCGTCGAAGTTATTTTTTTCACCTTCGCACAATTGCGTCGTGTTTCTTCCCTTGTAAAGTCTTTTGTTACAGCTTTTAAAACATCAACAAGTGAGAATTTGAATTCCGTTAGACAAGGTACAAGTGTTTTTGTTTCATTTAGAAATTGTTCAACATAATCTATATGTGAAAACGTGACATCGAGTATAGTCAAATGAGGATATTCAATTAATGAGTGTGATTGATAATTGTCAGACGAAAATGTTACAAGACCATTCAGTTGTTGTGATTCACGATTCCAAATACATAAATGCTTCAGTAACGGAAACGATCGAGCAATTCGCATGAAGAATTCATGTTCGAATGGAATAGTATCTTCTATAACTAAATAGGTAACATAACTAAATACAATATTTGGAAATGTATTGCCAAGATCCCGAAGATAATCAAATTTAAAAGGAAGTGAGAAAATTGAGCATGCAGCTCTGACATCATAAAGAAAGATGCCATTAGTAGTAACATAACTGACCATACTACTGACATGTTGTAGTCCAATATTTGTTAATGTTTGTTGAATATCTTCACTAGATGACTTGTAAGGTAAAGCAACCGGATCGACATAAGTACAAATATAGAAAGTGAATGAACGAAGTTGTGGCATATAATCCAAAATATCATGTTGAACATTAGTACCATCAATGACTTTATTTCGACCTTTTATGAAAATATTTAGAGTTAATTTTTCCAGATTTGACATACGACGAAGAATTAATGCAGTTTTATCATATTGTTCAAATGAATGGAACAATTTTAATGAAAAACATTTCAGATTCAATAATTGATCCTACAAAAAGAAAATGTTTTTTTGATAATCTAGAAGATTAAGTCATAGGTATCATTATTTTAGACATGATTTGTAATCTATATTTTATGTAAAAGACCACAAATGACAAATCTATTAATTTGATTTTCTCATTTTACAGCACAACAAACGAATGTTAAACGAATAATTATAGTTTCAGACAAACTTTCCAGCATATCTCAATTATTAGAAAAAATTGTTATTATAGAAAAACTTTCGTTCCATTCTATGCTGATGATCATTCACATATGATAATATTTAATCAATCATGAAACGGAGTAGTCTAGTTTTTAATGTGAAATTTATCTGATACAACATTATATAATTATAATTTCTAGTGAGTACAAACTAAATGTCGATGATTTTGGTATATTCCTGAACACGTAATACTTTTTTCTCCTTATCAAAATGAAACTTGACCATTCAGTCTTTTATATGAACTTTCTGATATTAATCATTAATTGCATTGAAATAGTCATAATCTTCATGGCATAAATGAAATTATTTGTAAAAGCTTACCATATTGTGAACAATTTCTACAAATGTGTTTACATAATAGACATTAACACACAATGTTGTCAGTTTTCTAAGTCGACCATCAAGTAAATAAAAACAATCATCTAACGTTTCGACATTGATATATAAATGAGTAAGAATCGGAGATGAAAAAGTAGTCGATGGCAAATAACAAAGTGATAAAGGTGGATATGACATAACAGATGGTTCTACGACACTTAATTTTTTTAAATTTTTGAAACAGAACAAGATGTGAACATATACATTTTCAGTATATAATGACGCTGCAAATTCGTTTTTATCATTATTGATAAGAGTAAGGTTTGTAATTTGTTCTTGGAAAATAGATCGAAGAGATGATTCATCTAAAGGAGAAAAGTAATGTAGTGAAATATACTATAGTCTTTTCTTTTGAACATCTTTATTGTTTCTCAACTAATCAAATTTATATTAAATACTTACTTGTAAAATAATTTGAAGCAATTTCTTGTTGGAAATGACAAATTGTAAGTTTAGTTAAATTTGGATAGTCAGTAACAAGAAGAATACGTTCCATAAAAACTGCATCAAAAACAAAACATTTTACATTATGACGAATTCTTGGTAATATATCATTGCAGAATCGATCGATTATAGAAATATTATCAATGGAGTCAAACTTCAGAATGTTGCTGAAAATGTTTTCTCGTGCAAGATTATTAAGTCGCCTATTATTAATATCCAATAAAAAATAAAGTACATTAATATTGTTTAATTTCTTCATAATAATAAGTAATATTTCATCAGGTAGATCCAGAAGATGAACATTTGATCGGTTCATATTTTCTTATGACTATAATGTTTTTGACTAAAATAAAGCTCTATATACATACATATTTGTTCATTATTTGCATCTCATCACGTTCACGTCAGACAGAATGAACAACATAAAGCGAAATAATTAGCAACGTGATTGGCCTATTCCGAGTGAAACTATCTTTTTTAGACGATTTATTCGTTAATTCAGTCTGTTTGGCCGTTTTGTGCTATTGGCAAATTAGACAGGTCAACTTTTTGACAAACGTAAAGTATTGATACATCGTTCCATTAGTCTTCCAATGTTATGTGTATAGTTTCGAAAGAAATTCAAGGATGACATTGAGAAGAAGAAAAGATATATTTTTCTTATAACAGAGTTAGTTGAGTTTCATTCGTTTAGTATTTCTGACGTTCGAAATTTTTCCACTTTAAAATCAAATCTGAAACTTTTGCAAAAAAGACAGTTCTTTGAGGATCTCAAGTCTTTTAGGTACAAAGAAATTTCAGTACATGTTACTATAATAGAAATGTATAGATCTGAATGTGATCTAAGTACACTACACACCCACACCCACACCCTGTACATTTTGATTTGTTTTATTTTGACGATGACCGTTGTAGTTTTTATTGACGTCTATTAAAAATAAGACTTATATTTTGCTTTATGTTTTAATAAACGTTTACAGTAGAAAAAATATTATGAACTTCACTTAGGTTAGTGACGCTCCGCCGCCTCTGAATGCAATAGAATACATTGTCTACATACAATAGATTTGTTTATTTTCTATAATGCTTGATGAAATAAAATCAAATTTTATTATTCGATATGGCAACTGTATTTACCAATCAATTGAAAATTATAAAAAGCATCATTTATTCTATGGCGTAATCTCACATATTTGAAAGAAAAGACTTTTTTCAATGAAATAATATATCAAAAAATAATTGAAGATTTATTTAAATTAAAGAAATATTTAATATACAATAAGATCATGTTTAGAGTTTTTTTATTGGTGTTACTTTTGTTAAAGTTGAACAATCATTTATTTGTGATTGAATTTGTTGATTTGATAAATAAATTGTTGGTGGAAGACAAACTGGTTGATAACTAATAACTGGATAATAACCAATAATAACTGGTTGAACAGGATGAGAACGATTTTCTTCAACCATAACTGTTTCATCTTCACATTTTTTTATTGAATTTTCTTGACGAATTGAATATGGAGTTGATGAATGATTTGTTCGTGTTGACTAAACATTTGATGAAAAATAAATAAACTCTATTAAGAATACAAAGAAATATATTTATTAATAAAATACTTGATGTTTTCGAGTTTTTTGTAATTTTGGTTGTTCTAATGAATGAAAAGTAAAACTAAAATTATCATTTGATGTTACTTGACTAATTGAACATTCATTAAATGTAAAATCATCACATTCAGATATTCGTAAATGTTCTAATTCTCGTGCATTTTTTATAAGAGGTCTTTGTTCTTTTGTATCTTCAAGAATAGATGAATAAAATGTATCACTTAATGATTGAAGACGTTGACCAAATGATGATAAACGTTTTTCATTTTCTTTATTTATTGAACGATGAGAAGACATTTATGTTATTAATTTAAATTCTTTTCTTTTCTCAGTTGGTTAGTTAAGAAGAAAGAATAAAATTCGAATCATATAACCAATTCGTTCTTTTATCGTATCGAGATGCCGCTATTTATCAATTTAAATCATTAAATTATTTAATATTTTAATTTTAATTTTATATTGAGTCAATAACAAATACTAAAAGATTTACTGAATTAAATCATTATAGACACGAACGATGTAACACGTAAATGCTATGTTTGATCTTTAACTATAAATTATTGAGTCAGAATCAAAAATTAAAAGTATTTATAGTACGATATGTTCTAGAAATTAAATATATATATATCTACAATAAAATATTGTTCGTTTCGCGTCAAAAATGCTAGTAGTCTGTGAATAAGAAGAAGCATTTAATAGTTTATATACATTCATCAACTTATTTGTAATCGTTTTTGTTTAAACAAATTAATATTAATATATTTGTAGAACTACTCATTTTTAATTGCCTAGCTCGTAAAGCAATACGATGGCACTATAAATTTTTGCTGTTATATGTATCATCTTACACTAGAAAAATAAAACCAAATATTTGTGACATCTACGTATGTGTGTGTATTTATTTACCTAGATAATTTTGATTCGTTAAAATATTCAACAAATAATTGTAAAATTTATGAATAATAAAAAGTAAAGAAAATGAAACGATCATTTGAAGAAGAAGAAAAAGATGATTTAGCTGAACGAATAGCTTTATCTTGTTATAATCAATTTAATCTCTTATCATCTCGTGGAAAACCATCATCAAATGAATGGACACATTTAGCAGGTTTTGTTAGTGTCAAAGATGATAATACTATTCAAGTACTTTCAATTGGTACTGGTACAAAATGTTTAGGTGGTGACAAAGATGAACGTGGTACACAAGGTTGTTTATTACATGATAGTCATGCAGAAGTTATTGCACGAAGAGCATTAATGAGATTCTTTTATGAAGAAATTCTCAATGAAAATAAGTCAATATTAATTAAACAAGAAAAAAACAAATTTTATTTAAATAAATCCATTCGTCTATATTTATTTGTTTCATATCCACCTTGTGGATCAGCTGCATATGTATCTGATCCAATAAAACGACCAAAATTTGAACATAAATCATTAAATGCATCTGGAGAAGAACTTTATTTAAAACCAGGAAAAGGTTTTCAAACAACAAGTCTTTCATGTACAAATAAAATTAATCGATGGATTTATCAAGGTATTGAAGGAACACTTTTAAATCAATTAATATTATCACCAATTAAATTATCTGGTTTAATTATTCAAACAAATACTGTTTTATCTTCTATATTTAAAGATATACCTGTTATATCTGTGAAAGAATCTTTTGATTATGGTCCATCATCTCAACGAACTCGTCCTTGTGCAATGTCGATAGCTTGGTGGACAGGTCTAGATCCATCTTCTTCTGTAATTACAGTTGATGGATATCCTTTAGGACAAGTTAAAAAATTAAGACATAAACAACAATATGCAAATTCAATAGCTAAATGTTCTCTATTTAAACTTTATCTTCAATTAATGGATAGTCCATCATCAAAAACAACAACATATGCACAAGCCAAAGCCCTATCCTCAAATTCATTAAGAAATCAATTTATGTTAGATAATCCACAATGGATAATAACTGATCCAAATATATTTTATTCATTTACTCTATCTTCTTGATTATAAAAACATTTATTGCATTTTTCATCGAACTTGTTTTTTTTTGTTTGAATAAAATAAAATGAACATTTGTGGATCATTAATCAATTAACATTCATATTGCTAAAGTAGAACAATATTGAGTCAGACTTTGAATTGCATATATTATACGAAAGAAATCTCTCGATAAGGTAACGGTGAATAATCAGCAATATTTATTGAGGTGAATATTTGTAGAAGATCAATAAAAACAATATTAGCTTAAAAAAATAGAACACGTGAGTAAATTTCTTTTTATTACATTATACATTTATTACAGAAGTGTTGAAATCTATAAAAGAATCAAATAATATTTCTCGAGAATTTTATATTTCATACAGAAATTTAACGTATATCCCATGTCTTCAAAATCGCCAAGGTTTGGGCGATGAATCGCGATTTTTCAAAATATTGACGATTATATCGCCAGTAAGAAATGCTTATTTTGTCGGAATCATTACGAATCAAGACTTTTCGACAAAAAAATCGGTAAAAAGTCCTTAATTTTGGCGATTTTATCGTGATAGATCTCACAAGTAATCGGCTTCTATATCGCGATAAAATCGTCAATTTTTTCGAGATTTTTGGTGGCATGGATGGTGCAGTATAAAATGATGTAAAATTATCTAATTTATTAAAACTGTGTCATTTATGATGACTATATTTTCATCCAAAAATAATCGTCCCTTCGGACGATTTTATCGCGATTTTTCGAAAAATAATCGTCTACCAAATCGCGATTAATCGACCACTTTTTATTGAAATCTTGGCCCATTGCGATATATCGCGATACATCTCACAATTAATCGGGTGTTAAATCGCGATTAAATCGTCAATTTTCCCCCGATTTTGATGACATGGGTACTTATTAATTTGAAGTTCTGTTTTCAACTAATTTGTTTAGTGCCTTGCTAATGCTGGTATTGCTATCGGGTTATTCAAGAAGAAAGCAAATATTTGTGTTAGGTATACAGGAAAATTATAAATCCAATATTTAGTTTCAAATAACATGCAATCTTAAAAAGTAATCAGAACGTTTTTTTTTCTTTTTTTTTATTGACTATCCTTGCCATATGTTGGTGTTTTTTCTCGTATGACAACACGATATTTTTCATCAGATTGAAGAGAAAATGTGTATGAATATTTTTCTTTTTTTTTTAGATATTCAAATGGGTCAATTAGAAGTAATTATTGTTGAAGGACGTAATCTAAAACAAAAAGATACATTTAGCGAAAATGATGCATATGTTAAAATTTATCTTGATGATAAAAGTCAAAAACAAAAATCAAAAACAATACAAAATTCAAATAATCCAAAATGGAATCAATCATTTGTTTTGTATAGTTTACTTTTTTATTATAATTACTTTTAGATTCTTATTTATTTGTTTAGTAATCATTTGACAGGACAAGATACTCTTTATATTGATATTTATGATAAAGATTCAGTTAAAGATGAAAAAATTGGTTCAATCCATATCAATTTACATGATTTATATAATAAAGGTTTCTTGTCAAAATTAATACATTTTTATTTAATATTATATTTTGAATAGGTCATATTGATAAT
This sequence comes from Adineta steineri, assembly GCA_905250115.1. Classification (NCBI taxonomy): domain Eukaryota; kingdom Metazoa; phylum Rotifera; class Eurotatoria; order Adinetida; family Adinetidae; genus Adineta; species Adineta steineri. Next base: position 49,239 of record CAJNOI010000104.1, read on the forward strand.
TGGTTTCATATTCCAGCTAAAAATGGATCAACATCTTGTGGTGAAATTCATCTCATACTTCATTATGAAAGACTTCAACTATAAAAGAAAACCACTTTATTATAGGTGTATTTTTTACAATGATGAAAAATATTTTTATTTATATTTATGAGAAATTTTATTTTACAAAAATATTGAATCAAAACAAATCTTTATCTACACCAAATGATGAATCTTTCTGTAAAAGAAATTCTTGAATCTATTTGATCAATTTTCTTCTATTCAAAACTTTCTTATTTAAAATCTGATAGAAAACTAATCAAAATCTTTTTCTAGAATTGAGAAAATTTTATTAAAAAGCATGAAATCAAATAAAATTAGTCGTCCGTATCGTTCAATGTTTCATAAGAATAATATCCTTAGTATAGGAGTATAATGTCAAATAACAAATTAAGTTCAGTTTATCAGTAGATTTTAGCAATGTAAGAGAACGCTAACTGAGTTCACGTTGTTCCCTGAAGCAATAACATCCGGTTTACTGTCACCATTTACATCAGCTACTGCCATTCCTTCTGGACTAATGCCAGATGGATAAGCTGTTATAGCACCAAATGTGCCACTGCCTGCATTGAGAAGAATACCAATTTGGCCTGAAGACTGAAGTCCGACAACAATATCTGCTAAATTATCACTATTCATATCAGCTACTGCTAGTGCGTCTGGAAAGCTACTAGTACCAGTTGTATAAGTAGTTTGACCAGAAAATGTGCCACTGCCTACATTGAGAAAAACGCCAACATTGCTCGAATCTCTGTTTGCAACAACAATATCCGGTTGGGTATCAATATTCACATCAACTAATGCTATTCTCCATGGACCGTTACTAGTTGGATAAGGTCTTATAGTAAGAAACGTGCCATCACCTGCATTGAGGAGAACGCCAATGGTGGTCGCACTATAAAGTGCGACAACTATATCTGGATAGCTGTCATTATCCAGATCAGCTGCCACTACGAAATACGGAGCGTCAACAGTTGTATAAGAAGCCAAAGAAGGAAATGTACCACTGCCCGAATTGAGAAGAACAGCAACCGTGCTCGCACCGGAAACTGCGACAATAATATCTTGATTATTATCACCATTCACATCGATCACCGCTACTGACTGTGGACCATTACCACCACATGCATAAGAAACTTGAGGAAGAAATGTACCACTGCCTGAATTGAGAAGAACACTAATGTTGTTTACAGAAGAATTTGGAACAACTAAATCCAGATGATTGTCACCATTCACATCAGCTATTACTACTTGAGTTGGAGAGTCACCAGTTGGATAAGTAGTCTGAGAACCAAATGTACCATCGCCCACGCCCAGAAGAATACCAACGCTGGTCCCATCGTTGTTTACAACAACAATATCCAGTTTATTATCACCATTCACATCAGCCATTGCCATTGCGTACAAATTGTAAGTAGCTGTATATTTCACTGGTGCGAGAAGCATGTTGCTACAAGCTGTCACACACAAAATATATTTTGTTCATTTAACGGAATTATAATACTCAAAAGCATGAGTAAAATGAACTTAATGATACGAAGTTAGTTTAAATTATCAAACTTACATATTCTGAATATATTACGAAGAAATATTAAAATATTCTATCATGATAGAGAACTACATATGTTGTTGTATCTTTTAGAAGAGACTTATGAACATGAAATAGAGTTTTTAATTTTTTTTCTATATTGCTATCTATTTTGACCATGTAATATATTATATAATGGAAACAGAAACCAAAAGAAAATACTGAAACTTTTATCAATCATTTTCGATTTTTGTGACTATCCCATCAGTTAAATGGACAAATCATGATGTCCAACGTCTATTCATATATTCTTGTAAAACTCTGGGGAAAAAGAATTTTTATAGGCAGATTATTTTATAAAAATAAAATTTTTTTTATCCCAACTATAATGCTCGAAATTATTTACTACGTGACTATATATGATGCTCTCTGTTCGATCACAATACTAAAAGGTTTCGTTTTAAGTTACGGGTTTTACAGAGTTGAGCGAGATAAAAACTGTGACAGAGTGGCTATCGAGATGGTCTACTCGCATATCTTAGTCAAGATAATCATTGGGTAGGAAACTATTACAAATAATCTGACATCTCACTCACGATTTGTTGTTGATGTTGTCGTCGTTGTTGTGGTTTTTGTTGTCGTTGTTGTGGTAGTTGTCGTCGTCGTTGTGGTTGTGGTTGTCGTTGTTGTTGTGGTTGTGGTTGTGGTCGTCGTCGTCGTCGTTGTTGTGCTTGTTGTCTTCGTCGTTGTTGTTGTTGTGGTTGTAGTTGTTTCTGTATTCGTTGTTGTTGTGGTTGTTGTAGTTGTCGTCGTCGTCGTTGTAGTTGTTTCTGTATTTGTTGTTGTTGTGGTTGTTGTAGTTGTTGTCGTCGTCGTCTTCGTTGTTGTTGTTTTAGTTGTTGTCGTCGTTATTGTTGTTCTTTTTGTTGTTGTCGTTGTTGTTCTCTTTGTTGTCGTTGTTCTTTTTGCTGTTGTCGTTGTTGGTTCTATATGAAATAAGTAGACGGAATGAGATTTTCTTCATCAGTGATCATTTCTCTATGTTTTAATTATAGTAGCTTATTAAGGATTAGTGATCAATGAATGAGTAACTAAAATACATGGATTATTTTTCTTAATAGAGTTGATCTTATAGAAATGAATATAGAATTCAATGTTCTATCAAATGAGATTAATGTGAAATAAAATTAGTATTTCTATACGAAGTTATCACTCAGAAAGCTCATTATCACAATGACCAGATGGATAATGACAATGTTTTGAGTATTTATTTTCGTGTAACTTACATCCTAATCCTCAAGAGCAGAAATCATAGAAAACACCTCAATTTTAAATTTCACTCACCAATCGTACACGTAGCACCACTCCAACCGGCTACGCATGAGCAAGTATCAGGAGCTGTACAATTGCCACCATTTTGACAGGCATTTGTGCATATACCTGAAAGAATCAACAGAAACTATTGCAATCACTTAAAGTCTAAGTTTTCGTTACCGGTGTCACATGTTGAATTAGTCCATCCTGTGGCACATGTACAATTATCAGGAGCTGTACATGTACCATTGTTTTGACAGCCATTTGTGCATATAGCTGAAAGAGACAACAGAAATTATAACAATCAACTAAACTCTGAATTTATCTTACCAGTTGTACACGTGTCTCCACCCCATCCTGTAGCACATGTACAAGTTGTAGGACCTGTGCATTCACCGCCATTTTGACAAACGGATGAACATGAATCTGAAAAATAATAAGCACATATTTATTCAAAAATAGACAAAAAAATTAGGCATACGAAGTTCATCTCTAAGGAACATTTTGCAGAATTCAGTCTTAGGAAATAAGCATATCATTCAATGCATCATGTTTCAATTTTTAAAATCAAGTTTTATCTAACAAGAGATAGAACAATATCAAAATTCGACTTTTTGAGATTTTGATCTTGGAAGTTTTGAATATTCGGTGGTTGTTAGTTCTAGCGTCATGATTTGAATAGTATGATATTGATTACCGGTAGTAAGTTCTTGAAACTTGTGTTTTCAAATTTTGGACTGAAAAGCTTGCGAAGTTAATTAGAAGACTTTATAACAACAATTAATATCATCATTCAAATAGAGAAGCAACATCGAAATCCTCTGAAACACGTCTAAGATCGCTCGACTCAAAATAGACCGTCATTTTTGAATACTTTTTATCGTTTGTCAATCTAAGTTCTAATTCGAATAGGAATACATCCATACTCATAGGTAAGTGATATGAGACACAGTCTACTCACCGATAATAACACCGGGATTATTTTGATTGTTATTATTGCCATTGGGATAAGATTGAACGTGACAAAGCTCCACAGATAAGCTGCTTCCATCGTCCGCCGTGATATTGACATCGCTGACAGTATTGAGTTTTTCATGGATGCCAGTAAAAAGCTCGATTTGGCAGATCAGTGTTTGACATGGTAAATCTATTGGATAATTCAGTGAGACGTCAAAGACAATCGCAACACCTGATCGATCCGTCTTGTCGCATTGAATACTATATGTAAAATTATAAGTAATTATGGCTCGCAATAATTAACTAAAAATAAAATTACTCGCGACGGCGACGTCGACCTTTGGTAGTGGTTGCTTTTGCGCTGCTGATGGTGGTAACAGCAATGGACGCTTTAGGAGCACTGATTGCTTGTTGCAGCTAAAACATGATACTCATGATAAACCAACATAAAAGACAAAACTTACGCAAACGGCTGTTGTTTGACGGTTGGTGACAGACTGTGTGGCACGCTTTTTTACTAATCCAGGTGGCAACATGTATGAGATGGTTAATGTAGTCAGCGATTGTTCTAATAAAGATTAAATATGTGTATATAATACAAACAATAAGCGAATACTAACTAGTAGTTGCCGTTTTGTTGCCAACTTTGAAAAACGGTGTTGTTAAATATGCGGGAATCAGTGAGATACAAATTGTGATTGCGATAGCCACAAACAGCAGTATGAAAAGATTACATTTGGAAGGTCTATGCAAGTGATAAAAGAGAACAAGATTCATTGGAAACACTCACAACTTACCTATCAGAACGTGGTAATTTCACATGAGCCATAATTTTTAACTCGTTGAAAGATTGTTGCCTTGAAATTAAGAAAAATATGAATTTGAGTGTCAAAGAAAAGTTGGCTAGAGATTTGAAGTCTACAAGTTTCTAGTTGTTACTGAAATTCTAGTTCACATCTGTCATTGTCTTTTTTCGGACTATGTAAATAGAGATCTTTAACTATATCCAGTCAATTAATGATATCTACGAAAAGCTAGTAAAAAGTTATGGGTTGGAATTTGCTAAACACCTAACATTTTTTCTAAATAGAACAACAGTTCATAAAATGAATGATATTATTGGAATGGTATAAACTAAATACAAATAATATCCAAAGACGCTAGAAATCGGAGAGGAATAATCGAATATATGTATTATGAATATGAATGAAAACAAATAATTAAACGAATATGTAAAGAGTATAGGCATTTATATTCTTGTTTTTATACGCTTCAGTGATATATGAATAATCGTTTTCATTTTTTCTGCTTATATTTTATCTCATTAAAAAAACTAACAAGTAATTAAGCAGATGCGACAATAGATATTTTTGTTTTTCTTCGTGTGTAACACTAATTGTTTATAATTGAAGTAGATAGGAAAAATAAACGTGAATAATTGATCAATTATCTTAAACAAATAAAATAAACGTAGGTAGTTATATTCGAAAGCTTATAATTGGACGATGTTTTTGTTTCATTTTATGTGCAATTATTTTGTGCAATAATTAGGAGAATTCTCAAAAATATTTATTCGTTAATAAACAAAAACGAATATTTTAGAAGTATTCTGGTATTAGTAGAAAGGAAGAGTTGTGTCATATGATACTTTTAAGATTTATGTTATTCAGATTCAGAAACTATTATTATATATAAAGCACAGATTGATCGGTTAAGTTTTTGTCTTCTTTTAGGACTGGGCTCTTTGTAGGACTTTAGGAGAGAGTATATGAGCCAAAAATTACTTATTTTTAGAAAAAAATCATACGATGATGTTATGACTGAAATTCTTTTGAATAAAAAACAAAAATTCATCATTAGTGTAGAAATGGATGTTTTTGTTTTGATTTAACTTACACATCGATATATATATTTCACATTATATTAATGTATTTACCTTCGCAAAATCATGTATATTATTGATATAATATAATTGCAGTGCGCAAACAATGATAAAAATGATACGAAAAAGAATATAAAATTAATCAAGCATAAATGAAAACGAACACAACAGAATGGAACAAAACAAAACATAAACAAATATCTTGAATTAAATGCACGTGATTGATTATTTTAAAGTTTTTCAAGAGAATATTTTCTTATACATCAATGATAATTGTTATGTTATATAACCGTTAATACTGATAATAGTAAATATTAATTCATATAGTTAATGTTTTTTTTTATATCAAAGAAGATTCTTATGAAGTTATTTTGAATATATATATATATATATTATATTAAAAGAAATTTATGTTTAGATAATCATTTAAATGAAATTATATCTATTTATTACTATCATATTTATTTTTATCAATAAAATATGTTATATATTTAAAAGAAAAAGATTTTTATAAATTAAATTTATTCGAATATTTAATTGTCAATGACAGTAATTGACTGTATCGCACCATCATCAATTTAACGTTTAAATCTATCGTCTATTGATAATCAACTTTTAATAAGTAGATGACAAGCAATATTTGAAACACAAAAATGTCTGAATTATGAATAATATTTTATATAGAAATACGGAACAAATATTAAATTGGTTGAAAAAAGTTTGATCTTATAATATGCTGATAGTGGCTTCTGAGATTTAGTAGGTACAATGGAACGACTCGGATTTGAATGTAGCTCTACCTCCATTTCTTAATGGCCGTCATCAGTTTACAACAGTCAAGGCGGATCAATCAAGATACATAACGAAAATCAGATGGGTAATGAAGGCAGCAAACTCACGAATTAAGCAACCAAAATTCTTTATTACCATATCTCGAACAATAACTTTCAATTGCATGTGCTACTATTAACCATCTTGAGAGTGGGTGTGGGTGTAGGTGTGATTGCAGGCAATTCGGACCTGTTCGCTCTTACCCCACATTCACCCACGTCACACCCTCAATTATTTAACAACATTCATGAATGCACTAATTCATCCTAATCTACAACAAAATGGTTTTGCTTTCGTGACACGTCAGTTACGCGCGCGACATTTACGCGCCGACATTTACGCGCCGACATTTGCGCGCAAGCGTCGTGCGCGTTCATGTCGTGTGCGCATACGTCGTGCGCGTAAATGTCGGCGCGTAAATGTCGGCGCGTAAATGTCGCGCGCGACGTATGCGCACACGACATGAACGCGCACGACGCTTGCGCGCATAATAATTTTTTTCCCGTTCTGTTTTCATCTGATTGAATTGCTCATATGTATTGACACAAATAAAATGTTCTGTTAGTGAGATTGGATTAATTAAGGAAATACATAAAAAATACTAATGAGAATCAAAAGATTATCTAATTTTAACTTCAAACTTGCTTTTTGCATGAAAATGAGATTAAAACTAGACAAAATAAATCAGATAAAAGTATAAACAGAAGGTATATATATATACATGTTATTTTAATAATTTCTAATATATAAATATGTCTATTATAAAATCATCCAAAAACTGTGACCAACTCTTATTTGATGGTTATCGATATCGTCGTGATAAATTAGCTTGGCGCTGTGTTACAAATGGCTGCAAAGGACGTGCCAGTTATGATAAAGGAATTTATACAACTTATCAAAATCACATATGTCGTGCACCAGATCCAGATGAAATTGAAAAAGTATTATATAATTATGAAATTAAAAAGAATGCGCAACAATCTCATGATCCACCACGATTAATTATTCAAAATGCTCGTCTTAAAATATCATTAGATGCTGCAATTAATATTCCACAATACATTGCATCGCAACGTTCAATTCAACGTGTTAGACGAGATAAAGATATTCCAACAGAACCTAAAACATTTGCGGATATTATTATACCATTAAATTATCAAGTTAATTCATTAAATGAGCAATTTCTTTTATATGATAATAATGATAATCAACGACGAATATTAATCTTTGCTTCAAAACAACATTTAGATTTTCTTAATGAATGCGAAAGTTGGCATTGCGATGGCACTTTTGCCGTAAGTAGTATAATTATAACTAAAGTAATTTTAATATGTTTCTTTATTTGCAGGTAGCACCTACTTTATTTGAACAAATGTATTCTATACATGGCTCAATACGTGGTAAAAAATTACCTTTATTATACTCACTTCTACCAAATAAAGATCAAAAAACTTATGAAGAATTGTTTGGAATAGTGGCTCAACATGTTCAACGAAAACCTAATTATATTACCATCGACTTCGAAAAAGCAGCAGAAAATGCTTTCAATGTTATATATCCACAATGTGAAATTCTTGGATGTTTCTTCCATTTTAAAAAGTGTATTTGGAAACATATTTGTGTAAGTAAATTATTTATTTCAGTTTACCTTATTAAATAATTATTTTGTAGGAATTACATTTAAAAAACGAATTTCTGGAAAACCAAAATAATCGTCGAACTATGAAAAATTTAACAGCATTAGCTTTTGTTCCACCTAATAATGTTATTGAAGAATTTGCACGCATAAAAGAAAATGCATCTGATATTCTAGATGGTAAGAAACTTTATATATTAAATTTTTATTACATATTTTTATGTTTTAGATTTAATTCTGTATTTTGAAGATAATTTTATTGGAAGAATAATGACTCGTAATCGCAGAAAAAATCCTCGATACAATATTAATATGTGGAATTGTTTCGAAAGAATCAACGAAGATTTACCAAGGACTAATAATGCCATTGAGGGGTGGCACAACGCATTCCATGTAAGTGTAACTTAACTTCTTATTTTTGTAATTAAGTATTTCATATTTAGAATGTCGTCGGCGATCATCCTAGCTTATTTACATTTATTAAAGACATTGTACGCGAAGAAAAAAACACAACAATTGTTTGGAATCAAGTTCTTGCTGGCACACAATCACAAACCAAACGCACAAAATATGATAAAATTGATCTTCGAATACGAAACATGGTCAAAGAATTTCATACTCTTTCAAGAAACGACTATTTTAAAATGGCCAGATCAGTGTTTAATTTTTGAATAACTACATTCTTTATTCTCAATTATTGTTTACTTAGTGTATTTGTTTGTTTATCGTAAATAAATAATATTTATCTCTGTTAATAGTTAATATCAATATATTTTTTGAAATTGAGAATTATTTTTCTATCAGCAGTTAAACATAAATTTCTGCCCGTTCATAATTCAAATTAAATTTAAGAAAAAAATAGTGTATCATCTTTTTCTCAATTCGCGCGCAAGTGTCTATACGCTCAACTGTCGGGCGCGTAAATGTCATGCGCGTAAATGTCGTCGCGTAAGTGTCGCGCGCGCAAATGTATGCGCGTAACTGTCGGTCAATCTTTTGCTTTATCCACTTCTTATGGAAGTATACCTCATTGCAATATAAATAGTTCATATGATTCACATTTAATTCAAAATCAACAAAATGTTTATTATGTTAGCTATCACGTCTGTGATAAGTGCAATAATATGATATATTTTAATAGTGGACAGTCCTTCAAGTGTAGTTCATGTAGTCGTTTGTGTTGCATTGAATGTCTACGCTCCTCCTTTATTTCTTCTGTTTCTGTTTATCATCAATGCGAGTACTGTTCACTCGATACTACTTTTAACATGAGACATTTTTAATAATATGCAAATTTCTAGTCATCGCTTTATATTGCTGATCTTCTCTGTCTTATACTATGTCAGACTAACTACTTATTTATATTTTTTTCTTCTACAACATTTATTCATTTCCTCAGAATTTAATAAAATATCTAAACTAATATTATTGGATAGTATTTTAGAATATTGTTTTAAAAACGAATCATGATATCTTTGAAGTGTCATAGAAAAGCTCTACAATGATAGACCATTAAAAACTAAAGATTTTCATGTTTGAAAAGCTCGGAAAATCTATAAAATATTTTTAGAAATATTTGTTTTTACACAATCCTTATCATAAGACTGAGTTTCTACATTTCTCCCACAAGTCTAATGAGAATTATACTATTACCCCATGTGGAATAAATGTATACAAAAAATTTTCTTAGCTAGGTTTGTGTGCAAAATAAGGAATTCATAATTTTGACCTAAACTTTTTAGATTAGTCTAGACTAATAGGATCGATTTTAGGCTATCTGTTGATGAAGCAATCACCGAAAATCAATGTACCAAACACTCAAAAAATTTGTTCTCCGAAACAGGGTGTGGGTGTGCGTATGGATCTGGATTCTGTTTCCACCCAGCACCCATTTACATCCACATCCACCCTTAGCGTCAGAAAAATATACTAGTAAAAATGGTGGATGAGTGCTAGTAGACATATCGTAACTACTTCACATCCTCGAATTCGTGATATGCGAATAAAATCCACACTTTCATCTTCGAGACTAAAAGTCATTTCTAATATTCTTTATTCAAATATCTGATTATTTTGAAGATAGGCGAAAGAAAAGCATTGAATACAAATAGAAAGTGAGATGATTTTATTTCAATATGAAAATAATTAATACCAAATAGATAAAGTTGATGGATAACCATACGTTTTAAAAATATTTTTATCATCTTTTAAATTTGCATACAGAATAAACCAATCATACAATTGCTTATCATTAAAAATAAGCTCCCTATGTGTACTAAATAATTGTGTTGTAACATGAATCAATTTTGACCATAAACAATTATTCTTTTTATGAATATCATATCGATTACTAAGAATATTCAAACAATTCATAAATGAAGATTTGTTGTCTGGAAGATTTAATTCGAGATATTTAACATTGGGAAATTGATGAGCAAGTTCTAACATTTCTTTATCATTTGTTAAAGAACGTTCAACAATTAAATGATCAATTGACGGTTGAACTATCGAATTCATTGTCAAAGTAGCTACAAAATTATTTTATCAATAATTATCTCTTTTAATAAAAGATACTTACCTAATTCCCTTGAGAGAATTAATTTATGAATACGTAATGGTAACTTAATATCAATTGATAAAGAAGTGAGCATTTTATAAGAATAACGAAATTCTGTATTTAATGGAGAAAAGTCATGTCCCTCTGTAATTACTGCATATCTCCTATATTCATATCTTTTGACTTCTGATGATACTGGTAGTTTTGATCCAATTCTAACAATAGGTAATCGTCGTTGATCGTTTTTACTTGCTGGCCATGGTAATGAATAAATATGTATCCATTTCGAATGTTCCATACCATAAAATATCACATTCATTGGCCATCGATGAAAATCTTGGATTAATAAATCATCAGTCATTTGGTGAGTCATTGTATAATAAAATTGGCGAAGATATGGAAGATATTCTGTTAAAATTGATTCTATAATTGAACCATGACAAAATAATGGATCATATGTATCATGAATACTTAAAGTTAATACAACTAAATTTGTCATATAAATAAGAATAGATTTGATATTATCAATCTTAAATTCAGTAGATGATTCCAACAATGTAAATTGAGTTAAATGAGAATATATTGAAGATGGATTTTGACAAAGATGAGTGGCTAAAAAAAATATTTCAGTAATTTCTTCTACATATTTAACTTACAAGATATTTTTGTTTGAAATAATTCAATAATTAAAATTTGAACATTTGGAATAAGACCATTTAATAATATATACAAATCATCAATAGTTTCAAGAACAAGATGAACATGTCGAAGATTTATATGACGCTTCAATGCATAGGTTAAGGAAAGTCCATGATAGATTTCATAATGAATCGTATGAATAGAAACAAGATTTTCTTCGAATAGAAATTCATTTACCAACCTGTTACATGTTTTGAGATGACTCATTTCTAAACAGAACGATAGTATAGGATTTTATTTGAATAGAATTTCTTCACTGAATATACCAATATCCATATCAGGTTTTTGAATAGTTATATGCAAATATTTTAGTTGTGTTAGATGTGTAATATATTTATTAAGAGATTGAAGATTTTCTGTCGAACATTTAATTAATGTTAGACTTGTTAAATGAATAAATATTGATTGAATAACATTATCAGTTATGGAAGTAAAATAAGAACTTATTAGACAAGTAATATGTTTATTACTCAATATTAATGATTGTGGTCGAAGAGGATATTCATGATCAGAAAATAATGTTGATATATAAACGAATTGATCATTTGTTAATCCATCAAGTTTGATGTTTTTGAAATGATCATATGATAAACGATGAAGTCGTAATTCACAATTTGAAGGTGTATGAAATGCACGAAGAATATCAGTTGTCGACAAATAATGATAAATGAAAAGTAACATTTCATTTGGTAAATCAAGTAAAGAAGTTACCGTACGATGAATATGTTTCAGTGGTGATGATTCAAATTCTATCAAAGAAAATAATAAATCAATTTTTAAATAGTAAGATTAAATATATAATACTTACCAATATTGTCAAGAGCACGTTTCATATTATTATTCATTTTAGTTTTTCACTTAGAAATATTAATTAAACAACCATTATATATATATATGCGTCATAAAAACAAGAAGTTGCCTAGTCATTGTATGCGTACATACGATGACCTGAGAATTGTATGTTTTTGAAAATAACAATCGAAGATAATTGGTGCAATATCTATGACAGAGAAAAGTCAAGTAATAAACAAAACGATATTTGTTTTTCTGGAGAATTATTAAGAGCATTTTGAACAAGTTCTATTCTTTCTTTCTATCTTGTAGAGATGTGAACATTAATAATCTTCTTTCGAACACATTGACAAAGATAAGTAGAGGTCTCTTAGTAGTAAATTTGGTCATGTGTTGCCGTGCATTTATTTTTCAAATTAAATCAAATTATTGAATAAAAAATTTGAAACGAACCGGCTCGATATTATGTTTAATATGAATATTGAAGGATACTCAAAAATATATAAATCGTGATTACAATGCTAAACTTTGTACCGCATTTCGTAGTTGTATGAACTTGAATACTATCTACTTGAAGGTGTGAGTAAGAGACGGATATATTACCCACACCCAATGTTTTGTAGTCTGATGTACTAGTTTAAATAATATAAGTAGAAAGAGACGATTCAATTCGAACACACATTCTAGATATCCCTCAGCTATCATTTAGTCACAGTTGAATTATGTGATAGACTAATCAAATTATACGATAAAAATCAATTAAACAAATAATCAAAGTTTTGTGAAAATTCTGTAGCAGAACTTAAATTTAAAGCAGATTTCTAGAACAGAATGATCTAAACAAGTTTCTAAAGCATCGTAACTATCTCCGATAATGTTTCAGATTTGTCCGTATCATTACGGACGATATTTTATAGAGTTCAACTCGTTATGCACATCACCTGACCTGACGTTTGCGTATGGAAAGGTCAAAATTTGCCGTCAGATGTCGAATCTAACTTTCATTTCTCGCTTTTCGTATTCTGCTCCCTTGTCTGAACGAAATGACCGAACAAAACAGACTAGACTAGACACGATGGGATATCAATAAATACTGCATATAGTTACTACAAAATGAGTATCTTTGTTCTGAATTTCGACTTAAAAAAAATATTCATTTCATTCATTGATGTTTCTATGCTGTTCTTTTCTACTCTCTCAAAATCTCTATTCTAGTGATCAATTTGACACGTGAAGAATTCAAACGATTTCGTACAAACTTTACTCAACACCAACTATCAGGTATAATATTTAATTTTTCTTAATAAATAAGTTCTGTTAAATTTGATTTGAACAGAATTAGAAAAAGAATTTCGTTTTTCAAAATATTTATGTCGTCGAAGACGTATCGAAATTGCTCATTCACTTGTTTTAACTGAACTGTAAATATTTATATCTTATCTAGTTTTATTTTATATTTCCCATTGTTTTCTTTTAGCCAAATCAAAATTTGGTTTCAAGGTCGGTTAGTTTCTAAATTCTATCTTTTGTTTGAGAAAAAAAAATTTAATTTTTCATAGAAGAATGCAATGCAAAAAAGACAATTTCTACGCAAACGTAATACCTAAAGTATCTGATCGATTAACAACTGCAACAATGTCATCACCTAATCTTATAAAAAAAGAAGAGCCTGAAATAGAGGCAACTTGAGAGTTTAGGTGGTCATATGTAATAATAAACATCATATTTCATGTTCACATTCATATCTTCTGATATTATTTGTTTAACTATGTATACAAATCTATAAAACTGATTTCCTGTAACACACTACTATTATTAAATAAAACATCTAAACTGTACACATAAAGATCGTCAGTTGCATTTTACAATTCACATTTTTGGATAACCATGAATGTGGCATAATTTATGATAAAACTTTCATCACGATTGAGTGCACAAACAGCGAAACTATTCATTTCCAGACATATGCGTTATCATAATCAGTCTCATATATAATCTTACATAGGATAGATCTTAATATCAATAAAAGAACATGCACACAATACACTGATCAATCTAAATATAACGAAAGCAACAGACGAATTTCTGATTGTTATAAATGCAATCAACTTTTGCTGCCGAACATAGTTGTGTACTATGGTTCTCTTTCATAAAATCTCTGGAAAATATCCTATACTTTGTGCACATATGTATATTCGAGGAGTTTTTTTTGATTATGTTGATTTAAACGTGATTCATTGTTATTTTCTTTATTCTTTTTTAATGGTATTTATTGTTTCACGAGGTGTGCTGCTATGCTCTGTTAGTACCGTTGTTCATTGTATATTTTGTGGAATGTTTTGTTCTAAATTTTTTTGCAACGTGATAACTTGTTCTTTTTCTTTATGTTCGTGATTCGATTTGTTTTGTGATACGCCTCTATTATGTTGTTGAGATGATGTTCTCACCAACGAACGATTTTGATAAGATAGAGACGAATTAATTCCAATTTGTTCGACATAGTAACGACGATCGAGATTTAATGAATGATGCTGATGATTCAATGGTACTGCACATTAGTTATTACGCAAGAGTGCGTAGCATTTATCGGATTTTACATCAACTATAATCTGAGTTTCTTCATTGTTCACAAACATTCGATAACCCTCGCTCATCATGAGCTAGTAAAGAAAATTAACTTAAATACGAAAAGAGTCTTTTCTCTTTCTTTAAAAAAAAGAGCAGTAATAATAACAATAATAATAAAGATAATAAAAGGTTAAAGAATGCATGTATACCTCGATAAGCGCAAGAGGAGGAATAAATATAATTTTTCTTTCAGTTGATACGTTATAAAATGGAAAAATATAATTTATCATTTACTGAATTAAATGAAACTCAAAATCATGAGGATTTTAACATTATATGGCTTTCATCGGATGCTGTCCCGTTCTCTATATCAGATAATTATTTAAAACAATTTGATTGTTGTGAAGCTTGTATAAGTTATATAAGAAAATTTAAAAGTGAACGTAAATTTCTTCTTGTATTAACGATGGATTTAGAATATTTATCAAGTTTTGAAGATTTATCTCAAATACAATCAATTTATATTTTAAAAAAATCAAATGAACACATTCAATTCAATAAACAAAACTGTTTAAAATTAGTTGATAGATTCGAAAATATCGATGAATTAATCAATCGATTACGTAAAGATATATTATTACTTTACACAAGTGATTTACCAGTAAATATATCGTCTCTAAATGAAAATAATATTGAAGAATCATTAATAAGTTTACATCGTAACAGTTTAACAATATTATGGTATAAATCTTTTATTTATCATTTAATTCAATCTTCAAATGTTAATATGGAAGAATTAAAACAAATCATGCTAGATCAATGTCGTTTAGAGTATCAAAACTCCGAGAATGAATTAATAAAAATCAATTCTTTCAATATGTATTGTTCAAATGAAACTATTCTAAATTGGTACACACAAGATTCATTCTTATATCGACTATTAAATAAAGCATTTCGGACGAGAAATATTCATTTTATTTGTCGATTTCAATATTTTTTAAAAGGTGTATATAAGAAATTTCAAGAATTATCAGAAATACAACAAGAAACATATCCTTTGATTGTTTATCGAGGGCAAATTCTCAATACAAATGATCTTAAACGATTACAATCAAATGTCGATCCTCTTATTTTAATGAATACATTTGTATCAACAACACGTAATGAAGAAATTGCTCGTTTATTCATTCGTGGAACTCGATTAAGTGCTTTATTTAAAATTAATATTCACAGTAGATTTCAATCCTATATTGATATTTCTAGTTTTAGTTCAATGCCATATGAACAAGAAATTTTATTTTTTCCTGGAACTATTTTTTCCGTTGATTCTATTCGACAAGAAAATGATTCAACATGGATTATTGAACTTACGTTAAATAATGAAATAAGTGAACATATCGACAATTTAATATCTGATTTTCAAAATCATATTCCTGTTTTTAAAAACAAACATAATGTATTTATGAAAACAGATGATTTTCGTTTGATCAAACAATATTACAAAATGCTAACAGGAGAAGAATTCTGGTTAAATAATGAATCTTTAAATATGATATATATTTATGTTGCTTTTATGTTTAGTAATTTAGGATGTTATGAAAAAGCAATTGAATTATACAAAAAATATCTTCTCATAGGAAATATTTCTATTGATAGTTCGAAATCAAAAGTTATTCATATGATGATCGGTTATCTTTATTATAATTTTTCTGCATATGATAGTGCTTTTCTTCATTATGGTATTGTATTATCATTATTAGATGAAGGAAATTTATTAACACTTGAATTATACAATCATATTGGTGATGTTTGGAATACTATAGACAATATTGATTATGCAATATCATGTTATCAACAAGCATTGAATGTTGGGAGTATAAATAACATTTGTCGATCAGATATTAATCAGAAACTAAATGATTTACTTTTAAAAAAGAAACATTCAGCTTCAAATTATATTTATCAAAGACAAATAAACGATATTGATGAACATTACAGATCAATTATAAACCCAGATAATGAAACAGAATTGAAAGATTGTCAATGTCAACTAAATAATGAACATAATCTTACACCAATTCAACATATTGATGTGTTATATAGGTTTGGTATATGTTTAATGAGAAAAGGCGATTTTTGTTATGCATTAGAAATCTTTTTAAAAACTAAACAGATGGTTATTGACCAACCACCAGATGATGAAAATAATTCTACATCTATTTGGTTTATTGATTTATCATATCAAATTGGTTTATGTTGGATGAAAAAAGGTGACTTTAATCAAGTCTTGAAAAATCTTTTAACAGCTGAACAGATTATTATTAAAAACCCTCCATTATGGGATCGATTTCCTCAATTACTTGCAACACTTTATGATAATATTACTATACTTTATTTTTTCTTAAATGAACCTTTTAAAGCATTAATTATGTGGAAGAAATCGAATGATATAAAAACAAATTTTTCTTATGATTAATCGTCATGTACAATTGAAGGTATGAGTTGGTGATTAAAAGTGATATATGGGTGGCTCAATTATATTTACACTCACATCTTATCGAACAGATTCTATTTCTTTAACAATAAAAACTTCTAGAATATTATATTAAACTTGCTTAAAATATTCTCATTTTACTTCTCAATATTCATCTCAAAACATATCAATACCAATTATAGATTTAACTAAATCCTATGAAAATCTAACTTATTCCAAAAGAATCATCTGAATAAATCGATGAAATAATCCAAGATGATAGAATGGAAGTATCCTAATAACTTTTTCATTCAGCACTATCAATAAAACGAGAAATACTTGGATGTTGGCTTGGGTATGAGTGTGGGTGTGGGTATTATATGAAGAATAGATTATCACATCCACACTCACCCCAATAATGACCAGCAAAGAACGTAAGAAAAAAAAGCATTTGGTTACAAATATCGTTTTTCTGGATGATGAAGAAAAGTATGAGAGATACAATTAATTATCGTTGAGAAAATAAACAATATAAAAATGAACGATGCATAAAATAAATATTTCTCTATAAAATTGTTTTATTATTACATAAATTCGTTATAATCAATTGTTTTCAAGCGGAAATTCATTTTTTTCTATTGATTTTTAAAGATTTATATAATTTTTAGGTAAGATTTTCATTACAAAGAATTAATTTATATTCTTTTTTTTTTAACATAAAATAATTCCTTTGATATTTTTCATAGATTAAAAAAAATAATATTACTAAGCAAGTTATATGAACTGAATAGATATTTTACGCTAAAAAAAATATTTTTATGTAACAACTTCCGATTAAAAATCTCTATCGAAATCCTTATATTGTTTTATGAAAAACTTTTCATGTCATTGTTAATGTATTGTGCAATATTATATTGAAGGAAAATATGTTTCATTTTTCCTGATTATTACTGTTAAATTGTCGAACATACGCGAGATTTTTTTAAAAATTTGAGATTAAATCACGTTGATTAGTACACAACACATCTAATCCTGAATTTTTTCACGAGATTTTTAATCTGAATCTTTAATCTTGTTCGCGTAATAAGGGTTATTTTTATCAATTACAATTGACATTATTTGTAAGAAAGTTATTCGAAGTACTGAAAATCAGTAACTAATCGTCAATGATTTTCTTCCTCATTTTTAACGTTAAACTATGAGATTATTTATACGTGAACTGTAGTTTTACTGTTAAATTTAGAAAGTCTATATTACTGATTTAAATTGATCAATGTTTTTATTATAAAATTGAATTTTCACATTAATTCATACATAATATCTCTATATGTAATTTAACATAGTGAGGGAAAAATAAATTCGAAAAAAAGATTCGAAAAATTCTTTAAAATCGATGAGTTGTTTTTGTTTATTTCTGAAAGGTTTCTATGCGTATTTATCATCGTTCATCAATTAAAAATCTTGAAAAAGGGATGAAAAAAACATAGGTGATAAGTAGAGTTATAGATTAATATAGAATCATCTAAAATAAACTACACCTTATCATAAAGAAACGTTTTGAAACGAATGATTGTGATGACGAGGCTTATAATACGATCATTTTTGAAATTATCCGATGTCATAGTAGTCATATTCATGACAAAAAGAATCTTTTTTTTTGCTTCAAATGTCTGTGATTATATCTGACTCTTCAATTTACAAAATTCTTAAATAATAAATTTGTAGTTTAGAATTGATTACTAAAATCGATGATTAAACATGATTTTCAGAATATAGGATGTAACGATGAAACTCGTCGAAGATTATTATAGGATTTATTTTCTAATAGTGATAATATGAAAAATAGTTGAATAGAATGATTAATATTTCAGTTCAATCTGTAATATCTTAAGAGAATTAGAAATTAAAAAATCTTGTGTAACATTTCATTTAATACTAATGTTTTTTTTATTGATTTTATTTAAGTGAAGATTCGAATAACTTTTTCATTGTCTTTTTATCACTTGTATGATTATATGTCGAAGTTATTTTTCATTTGGCAGAACAGGAACTGAAGGATTGACTGTAGATATAATCTATCAACAAACAATTAATTAGAATTACTTTCTTAAAGTATATACTAAAAATAAATGATCATTTTTTATCTTTGATTTCTATGCAATATGAAAAGGTCAACATATGTGCGGAGATAAAATCAATACTGAATTCATTTCGAAGGAAAAAAAAGATTCTAAAAATGAATCGCTCGAAATGAAAAAGATGGACTTGATACTAAAATAGATCCTTTCAAATTCATCATACTCTCATTTATCTTTACTCATACTTGTTTTTTATTATAAAGCTTAGATAAACAAACGTAAGTTAGTAGCGTTCAAAATAAAAATTTGAAATAAACAGCCATCGCATTATCTCTTTTTATTTTAATGATCATTTAACAGTTCTTAGAATATAAGGCAAAGATTTCTTTGCTGTATCATTTATTAAAACAATTTTAGGTCAAAAAATATCCCACATTTATTATTTTATTTTTCTCGAAATTGAAAAATCTCAAACTAATTTGTAGAATCACCCATCATTTGTAATAGATCGCTGATTTGCAGATGATTTTGATAATAAAGAAAAGTGATGTCGATGGACAAGTCATTAGAAATCCAAATAGTTAAAAATTCTAAGATAATTAATTCTATATTGAAAAATAAATAAGTAGAGATTTTGATTGTATTTAAAAATTAAGGTAATTTTTCTTTCAAATAAAATCGATAAAAATATCACTATTTTTTTCTTCTCTTTTCATGGCCTATCTATCCGTCTTGGCTCATTGGTTTTTTAACCACATGTGATTTTTAGTAAGAGCAATCAACGACGATATTAAAATAAGAATATAAGAAAAAATGGCCTTATAGATGGTTGTCTGACAGAACGAGAAAAAAACGATAACTGTAAACGTTAGAAATAATTTGTGTCGTTACGAAGAAAACTACAAAACGCAACCAGGTGAGAAAAAAAACGTATCTCATAGAATATTTTCAAATATCTATATAAAACGACTTTTACGTGGCGAATCGTCTCCTGATATTATTTTAAAATTTCGATTAACAATTGTAAAAAACGAAATATTTCTATTCTGATTTTTGAATAGCTAAAGAGAAAACTAACTTTGTTCTTATAAAAAAAACGTTTCATTTCAAGTTGATACTAATATAAAATAAGGTAAAGAAGAATTTGATTGTTTTAATTTTATTTTATTTCTTAAATAATTTAGGCTGGGTGTAAACGTGAGCTTGTGTGAGGGGGTGCAAAGAAAAGAATACCGACACGCATTCACAACCCACCCTCCAATAGCTGATATAACATAATAAAAAGGTGCAAAAAGACAATTAGATAATCTTGATAGATTTATTGAAGAAACTCAATTATTTGATAAAATTAATTTAACAGAAGAACATTAATTTAATCAGTATAATCATTGCTAATGTTCAACTTGAAACTACATCACTTAATCAAACATCTTATCATAATGCTGTTGTAATACTTTATAAATGGATTAAATGAGTTTTACAGTTAGTTATTTGAAAAAACTATTACTATTATTATTGTATTATTTTATATAGATGTGACACAGTTTTACTTAAAAAAGTTCGACCAATACATCAGAAATATAAAGAAACTGAAGAAGATGTATTAGAACAAGATCAAAAATTAATTTTATTAGATAATAAAAGTCAAGTTAGTTTCTTATTGTTGAAATTTTTTATATTAAAATAAAATATATATGGATAGGCATTAGACCCTCGTTTAAAAGATCTTACACCACAATGAAAGAAAATCAGTTAAAAACTGGATCAGAATTAAATCAAGTTTGTTGAAAATTTCTTAAATATTTTTTTTCTATAAAATCGAAATAAATTTAAATATTTATTTTCTAGATTTTATCTCGAGAATTAGAACGAACAAGTAAAATATTTGAAACAAGTGTAGAACGTCCATCAACATTAAATGGTACGTATGCAATTGCACTAGCCTTTTTAAAATATCTTTATCCATATACATATGGATTTCGATGTCTTATGTCAACTGTTTATTGGATTAAATGTATCACAGATAGATGAATGACTATTGTTTTTGATCAAATATCAAGTATTAACGATCGAATTATAAATTGGCAATTAGATTCTATTAAAGAGAATGTACTACAAGTAAATGAATTTTTATTTTAATTTGAAAAATTTTAAAGAAAATTTCTTTTTAGATAATTGACGAACAAAAATCATTTGGTGGACCTGATAATATCGTTAAATGTTATTTTCTTTGATGAAATTTTTATTAGGTGAATAAATATATTATGAACGGTTAAATAATGGAGTTTTACCATCAGAAATGGAAAGTCATGAAGTTATTATTAAATCGATTGAATATCCTCCACTTCTTATCGATTCATTCGGACAATATGATCAATGGATGGAAAAATATTATAATCTTCAAAAAATTCATTTTGATGATCAGTATGTTTCATTCTCATACTAAATAGTCAATTTAATATATCTTTCTAAATCTTATGTCTAATCATCTAGAATTACGAGTACCCTTTTCCACTAATTCTTATGATTAAAAAAAAGATTGAGAAGAGATATTAAAAATATTTTTTTCATTCTATTTTACAGATCAAAACATGATGTTATAACACCAATTGAATAATCATTTTTATCTGGTTCAAAGATTTATATAAAAAATTGTAATACATTAGATAGTCTTCTTTATCCATTAGCACAATGAAAAGCAATATCACAAGAATGAAATTCTAATGATGGTATATCAACTTCTTGTTTTCTTATTTAAATCTAAAATATTTGTTTATATTCAAATTTAATTATTTATTATAGTCATCGTTTTTATTTTCATATAATTTGTGATTCACTTGACAAAGTTTCATCATCAAATTTATTTAATCAAGATGACCATTTACATCATTTATAAGAATCAATTTTAAAAAATGATCAACAATTGAAAAATTGGTATGACAATCTTCAGTTAAATTTATTTCATAATTTAAATAATCAACAATTTTCTCAAATGGAAAAATTACTGGTTATTCGTCTTTTATGTCTAGAACATTTTATTAATGCATTATCTCAATATGTTATTAAACAAATTGATTTCAATACAATTCAAATAAATGATTATGATTTTCAAGGTATTAATATTATTACATTGCCAAATATTCCTGTTCAATCAAGAATATGAGGAGAATTTCAAATAAATCAAATTTGATTTTCAGCAATATCGTGAAGATATTTTAAAAACTAAAGGAAAAAATGTTAATCCAATTGATTGTCAATTTACAAATATAGTTTATGATTTAATCGATAATGATATAGTATATTTAAGAAATGTTCATTTATCATCCTTTTCTACTCTTTTTAAACAAATTCGTTGTAAGTTATTTAAATTAAATTAAATTCATATTTATCTATCTAAGCTAAAGGTCAACATGACGTTGCTATAACAAAAGATGTATCTATAGATTTGATTTATCTTGGTGCTCGTCTTTATCATTACGATTGTTGACTTGAAGGAAAAGTTTCTTTATCAAATTTATTATATAAAAATTCAAATAATTATATTCGAGAAATAATTGATCAATTAATTTCTTATAGTTCATCTGTATTTAATCGATGTCAACGTGATGAACTTACAACTGTTTATAGTTCAATATTAATTCAACAAATATTTGAACAAAGTTCTTTTACACTTCAATGGATAAGAAATTTTTCATAATTTGTTTCAAATATAATTAAAACTAATAAAGATGAAAATCTAATGAAGAATTTAATTGAAATGACATTTTCAACAAATTCACTATTGGTAACAAAATTATTAAATGAATTATTTCAACAAATCTCATCAAAAAGTACAATTAAATTAAATGAATATCAATTTGAAATTCCACAAAATTCAAGTCAATTTAATCTTCAATGGTTTTTATCAAGATGACATTCAAAAATAAATTTTCATTTTAATGATAATCCATCAAAACAAAAAGCCTTTCAACATCAATTTTATCTTTTTGCACAACAATTAAATAAATTATGGCATGATAAATCAGAAAATATTTTTTAAAAATTAGATATTTCATGAATTCATGATAATATTTATTTATTAAAAGAACGTTTACCACCTATTTTAAATTTACAATCACTTGAAGATTTTAAACAAGATCATATTACTATTGCTCTTTATCAGGTATATACTTAATTTGTTTATTAATAAAGAACATTTTCTCAATATATAAAGTGGTTGTAGGAAAAATTTAATATTCTCTTTCTCGTAGACAAGAGTCTTGCAAACATAAATTGTCTGCTTGCTTGCGTCCGTACTTTACTGATTGGCTGAAAACTAATCTGGAAACAAAAACGATTAGTTTACATAAAGTTTGACCGGAGAGTAATCCAGATCGAGGTACATGAATCTGATGTTAGTTTTTAAAATTTTTTTGAGGGTTGGTTTTTACACAAACGACCATTTTTTTCTAAGGGTTGCCCAAAGGGTAGTCGGAGTCGAAGAACACGAATTTGACGTTAGTTTTTTTTGATTTTTCTAAGAATCATCTTGCAGACAAAGGGCAGTCTTTAGCTCTATTATAAATATCATTTCTACGAGAAAGAGCTGAGCGAGTCTCCCTGCGAGCATTGCTTGTCATTTAAATTTATTGTTATATTACATTATTTTATTGTAGATTATTGTTTTATTTTATTCTATTTTATATTATATTATATTATATTATTTTATTTTAGATTATATTTAGTTGGTGAAAACTTTTTATGTTGTTTTTTCGAAACTTCCAAGAACAGTCTACAAAGTTCTAGAAGTGTGGATGTAGGTATCACAGACACAATACACCCGCACCAACACTCACATCGGTCTACGTCGAATGAGATTTTTTTTAAAGATATTTTTCTATTTTCAGGTCAAGAAAATAGAAAAAATCCTAACTCTCTGGGACGTTTTAGATCCCCTTTATAAAATGAGATTGTTTGTATGAATATTTTTGTCTATTATTTTTAGATTAAACTTTCACTTCTAATTTTCAACATATTAGTTAAAATATGACAACATCATGCTATGCGATACATAATTTATTTAATATTGCTCGATTATATCCTCAAAAGGTAGCAATAATGCTTGACGATCAAGTATGGACTTATAGCGAGTTGATTATGCAAGTTGAACGTGTTGTATATCAATTACATCACTTAGGCGTAGTTCAAGGTCAAATAATTTATCAATTCGTTGAACGAAGTTTTGAGATGGTATGTGGTTTTTTGGCCATCATGTTTATAGGTGGAGTATATTGTCCACTAAATCCAATACTGCCGTCTGGTCGTCTCAATATACTTCTCGAGCAAATGCAAGGTCGATATGTTTTAGTACATGAGAAAACACTTAATCAATTTCCAATAGCAACCGTTCAGCATGTTATTGTATTGGATAATATTCTTCTTCCATTGTTGAATGTCGAAGACATGAATGGTCTTCCAATTTCTAGGGAGTACGGTGCTGCATTCATCATTTTTACTTCAGGTACTACTGGACCACCAAAACCAGTTGTTCATACATATAGAAGTTTTTCGGCAAGTATTGCTTCGTATATTCGATGGAATGTCGGTGTGTATACAGCTCGCGATCATGTGCTTCAGGTTGCTACAAGTTCATGGATTTTACATATTACGGAAATCTCATTGCCATTAGTCGTTGGTGGTACTCTTGTGCTTCTGCGACAAGGTGGTCATTTAGATGTGGCCTATTTTTCTCAAACTCTAATGCAACAACAAATAACAACGCTACTAATAGGTCCTGCAATAATTCGAGCTCTCACTAATTATATTGAAAATAGCCAGCAAACGAAAACATTCGATACAGTGCGTCATCTGTGTACGGGAGGTAATAATAAACTTTAGATTTATTTTTGACATCTTGGTTTTTACTCGTTTTGCATAACTTAGGCGAAGCTTTGAAGCCACAACAATGGACTCAATTTGCGAATTTGTTAAGCTCTTCTAGTGTTAAAGTTTGTGTTCTGTATGGTAATTCTGAAAGTATTGTAGCTCTTGGATGTCAATTGGTAAATATCAAAGATACAAATATTCCTATGGGTTATGCATTACCAAACATTCAATGTCTGCTAATCGATGACGATGGCAAGATTATTAATACTACAGATAATTTAAGTGAAATTGGTCAAATTTATATTGGAGGTGAGTAGTGTCTATTCCGATCATTTCCTTTTATACTATGTATTTTTTACAAGGACCAACTTTATTTAACGGCTATTTAAATGATCCTGAACACACCAAGAAGAAGTTTACAACCATAAATAATCAAGTTTATTTTAAAACAGGTGATTTAGCTCGATACAATTCACAGGGAAAACTTTTTTATGTTGGACGTACTGATTTTCAAATTAAAATACGTGGTCAACGAGTCGAAACATCTGAAATTGAAAATTCAATTGCGAACTCGTATCCCGGCAAGATTTCCGACTGTGTTGTTACTAAACTGGCACAAAATGATGATCTACTTGTTGCTTATGTGGTCTCAAAAGATTCCGAGCTCGACACTGAACAAATTCGAAATTACTGCAATAAATATCTACATCAATACATGGTACCATCAATCTTTCTCTTCTTGAAACAGTTACCTTTGAACGCGAATGGAAAACTCGATCGAAAGCGTCTTCCAATACCTGATACCTCGGTTCTATCTACTAATGCTATGAATCGTCAATATTTAGAACCGAAAAATGAATTGGAAACGCTTGTTCATTCGATATGGTGTAAGGTCCTTGGCTGTAATCGAATCTCAATGCTGACAAACTTTTTTAGTATTGGCGGTCATTCTCTTCTATTCATTCGAATCTATCAATATTATCGGAAGTTATTTAATTTTGATAGTACAGCAATACATACTCAATCATTCCTTGAACATAATACCATAGTCGAACATGCAAAACTACTAGAACATATTAAGATCAATAGTATACAAACCGAACAATGGCACACACTACATATTAATCAATGTAAGGCATATAGAAACACTTTTGTATCACGACACAATATTTTGCTCCTAATTTATAGGTATTGCATCATATGTTCAACAGCGCATATTTCTTGATGAACAAATACATTTTTCTGGAGAAATTGCCATTTACAATGAACTGGTCGTTCTACAAGTTACAAAAGGTTCATTACCAATGAATCGTTTATTGCAAGCTCTTCGTTGTGTCCTAAACAAACATAAGATATTAAGAACTTCTTTAATTTTCAATGATAATGATAGTGTTTTAAAACAATCTATCACTGATAAACATCTAACATTTACATTGGCCGCCGATCAAACATTCAAAAGTGAAACCGAACTTCACAATATGATCTCACGAATAAATACTAATCCTAATTTGTTCGATTTATCAAGTGGTCGCGTTTTTTATTGTCAAATACTCAGACAACAGATGATATCTAATGAAAATCATGATCAAGAAATGATTACAACTTCTGATGTTCTCGTTATCGGCTTTCATCATATTGCAATTGATCAATCCACTGTCTCAATTGTTTTAAATGATCTATGTAATATTTACAATAGTAACATGACGTGGTTAGATGATGACGAAGCATTACAATATATTGATTATAGTATTCATGAACGTCTCATCGACATGACATCATCACGTGAGTTTTGGTGTTCTCAACTGAATGGATACAATCAAGAGTGTCGATTGTCATTACCAGTTGATCGACATTGCTTATATAGTGATCAACGATCTGGATATGCTTCCATTGCTCATATCTCATTTGATAATGAGATTTCAATATCATTTCTCAATTATGCATCTTTACATAAAGTTACACCGTTTCAACTATGTCTAGCTACATTCTATGCAGTTCTTTTCAAGTTAACATATAGACAAAATGATTTATGCATTTCTTGTCTCAATGCAAATCGATACAGAACTGAATTACAGAATATGGTTGGAATGTTTATTTCAACATTGCCATATCGTATTCAACTTGATTCTGATTGGTCATTTGATGAACTTGTTGAACATGTGCGAGAAAAATGTATATCAATTTTTGAACATTCTCATTATCCGCTACAACAGATTCTTATTGACTCTCAACTTAAACAATCAAACGTTCCATTTCTTGAAATAGTGTTCAATTTTATCACTCTCTCCGAAAACAGCCAATTGTCTATTGATACAGCAACGTTGCAAGAACTACCAACGCAAAAATCTTATGGTGCTGCTAAATTTGATTTTCTGTTGACTTGTCATTACAATCCAACATCCGATGATAGTAAACTATCATTCTGTCTAACCTGCTCGCGTGATTTATTTGATGAGACAACAGTTATACTCGTAACACAAAGATTAAAATATCTTATCGATCAAATTTTTTTATCGAAATCAATTTTTGATGAAATTAATCCAAGTCTTACATCTATATCGAAACTTAGCTTAATTTTACCAACAGAAGCTAAAGAAATAGAAGATACTGTCTTTTTTCGACAACAGAATATTATCAATGAAGGTAAGTTTGTTTTTTAGTAGAATTGGTTAAGTTTGTATAATTCTTTTCCTGAACACGAATCATCCCGTCACATATGAAGTTTTTGAGTATGATACTGAACCTTTAATTAGCTCTCACAATTAACATAACGTCTTACTCTATGGTATATATATATATATATAACCTACCATCATGGATTATTGTGTGTTGGTTGTTTACTAAGTTTCTCTTCCTTCTTTTCTATGAACCAAGAACTAGAAGCGTTTCTAAAATAAAAACAAAAACTAGAACCTATCTCTCTTTTCTTTATAAATATGATCGATATTATAACGAACATAATCAAAAATATGAAATTTAGTGAATAAATCTAGAAATCAATTTCAACTCATTTATTAAGAATGTTTTTCTATTAGTAACCACAGTTATTTTGTGTGTTACATTTTAAAATCGGAGACTGCATTAATAACTTTCTTCCTTGCCTTCCATTAATTCTCATAAAAATTAATGTGCTAAATATTAATACTTTTAATTCAATTTATACTTTTAAAATGACGTTAAATTTTAATGAGATTGTTAGTACAAATAATTTCCAATAGTCTGGCCTGACTGTGTTTATGATCTTCGGTATTTTTTCTGCAACTTCCTACACGTTTTATGCATCATTCCAGTTAGCTCAGTAAAATTCTTTCATCATCAGCCATCAAGATCACCGAAATATGTAGTCGTAACTTCAGTTATGTCTGATTAATATCTCATTATTGATTGTAGCGCCAGCATCATATGCACAAGCTCGCATTTTGTTTGATGAACGAGTTCGATTTGATCCACATAAACTAAAACTTGCAATCTACAATATGCCTTTTTTCTACCGTCTTAATAAAGGACATACTTTATCAGTACAACAACTTCGACAGGCTCTCCAGCTTATTGTTAGAAAACACCAATCTCTTCATACTTTATTTACTTTTGATGCAGAAAAAAATTCACTTATGCAGCGAATCATTGATTTCCATGATAATAATAATAGATTGTATGCATTCCTCGAAAACACTTACGAAACACGAGAGCAACTCAATGATATCATACATGAAGAAAAAAATAATCGTCAGCTTTTTAATCTTGCTCAAGGTCTTGTATTTCGTTGTCACATTATTTACTACAAACAAATCTCCTCAAATGATCTACTTTCTGACAAAGATGTAGTCATTTTCAACTTTCATCATGCTTTATTTGATTTTGCATCCATGAATATCTTTCTTCATGATATCAATCAAGCATATACAACAGGTCAATTATTATATGATGACAACACTAATCTACGTTATCTCGATTGTAAATATAAATACTACTTCTACTTTTATAACGCATTCTTTTCCTTGATTATATAGATGCTGTTATCGAACAACAAATGTCAATGACTGGTGCAAGTATGTTTTGGCTTGATGCTCTGCATGATTGTAAACTTGATCAACCTCTGTCATTACCATTTGATCGATATCGTCTTGCAAACGAACATCGAACTTGTCATGCAGCGTCTATTTCATTTGAATTTGATCAAGATCTCTCACATGACTTTCTTACACATGCATCATCAAATAACATATCACTTGAACATCTTACATTTGCTATTTATTTCATCTTTCTATTTAAACTAACTAATGGACAAACAGATTTATGTCTGGTTATGAAGATCAATAATAATCGATATAGAGATGAACTAAACTCTATCATTGGACAATTTGAGAATATCATTCCATTACGATGTCAATTAGATCCTCATTGGTCTTTTCATCAACTACTCAATCATGTTCAAGAGATAACAACAAATAGTATGAAATATTCATATTTTCCACTTCAGCGTATTCTCAATCAACATCCACATATTTCCAAAAATGCATTTTTGGATACATCTCTAGAGTTTTTATCATACAGAAATAATCATACAGCAATGATTGGTGATTCACAACTTGTTCCAGCATCTTTCCCATTCAATATCAATGAAGATGAGAGACAAAGTGCATTCGACTTCTCTCTTTCAATTCATCATGATATGAACATAAATCAACTATTATGCACAATCAATGCATCACTTGACTTATTCAATCGGGAGACAGTGGAGAAGATTTCACAACGATGTTATTCCATTTTACATCAATTATCGGCATCTACTATTGATAATCAAATGAACAAATCTATCTATGAAGTATCATTGATATTATCAAATGAACGATATCTAATGCAATCATTGAATAATACACAAACATCATTTTCATCTCCCGTCACTTGTATTCATCATGAATTTGTATATCAAGTAATGAAATATTCACAAAAACTAGCTGTGGAACTTGATGAACAATCATTAACATATTGTGAACTTCTATATTATGTTCAAATACTATCTTTAACTCTCCTTAATGAATATTGTATCACTCCAGGTGAAATAGTTTGTCAATGTGTCGAGAGAAGTTTGTCGATGGTAAGTAGTTCTTTGAGATTGATGTTTAGTCTGATTGAGATTTTCATATTCTATAGGTTATTGGTATGATGGCGATTGAAATGGCTGGTGGTGTCTATTGTCCATTGTCACCTCGAGATCCACAACATCGTTTGCATGCACTTATAGAACAAACACAAAGTCGTCTTGTTCTTGTTCATTACCAAACGAAAGTGAAGTTTATTGATGATAATATACTTCTTCATATTGATTCAATATTTACTGGCAAAAGACAAGCAGAAAGAAATGATGTCGATCGACTGTCAGATATACCAGTGACACCCGACAGCAACGCTTACATCATTTTCACAAGTGGTTCAACAGGAATACCGAAAGCTGTGAGTTCAAAATTTATGATACTTTCATATCATGATATCATGATGTTCATTTGTAGGCTCAAATTCAACAGCGAAATGTCATTCAGTGTATGCATTCTATGGTTTCTATTAATGCAGTTAATAAGAATGACACAGTTGTACAAATTGCACGCTGTTCGTTCGATGTTCATGTTCTTGACATAATAGGAACACTGTTAATTGGTGGAGCGTTGATTATGCTTCGTCCTGATGGAATTTTAGACTTTGACTATTTTACTTCCACGTTAAAGAAAAAGCAAACCACATATATTCAAGCTGTTCCCAGTTTACTCCGAACATTTTTCACATTTCTCAAAGAGACTCATCAATTAACGGCTGCTACATATTTCAGATCCATTTGTAGTAGTGGTGAGAGTTCTTCTAATTTAGTTTTATCTTCTAAATCTTCCCTCTATATTTTAGGTGA
Organism: Adineta steineri; assembly: GCA_905250115.1. Classification (NCBI taxonomy): domain Eukaryota; kingdom Metazoa; phylum Rotifera; class Eurotatoria; order Adinetida; family Adinetidae; genus Adineta; species Adineta steineri. Next base: position 80,357 of record CAJNOI010000104.1, read on the forward strand.
GCCTTTCACTGTAGATCTAATTAATTTATTAGGAACCTATATCACAGAAAAATGTAATATATGGAATTTATATGGTCCAGCAGAGACAATAATCTGTACATACCATTATGTTCAATCAATGACAAACAGAACAACAGTTCCGATTGGTCTGACAATGCCTAATTATCGATGTCTGGTCTTTGACTTGTATCTACAAAGTATTATCACTCATCAAGAGAGTGAATTATTTGTTGGAGGAGTAGGAGTATTTGCCGGTTATCTCGGTCGTGATGATTTGTCTGCAAAAGTTCTTGTTGAAATAGATGGCCAAATATTTTATCGAACAGGTGATCTTGTTACAATGCATAACAATGGTCTGCTGCATTATCAAGGAAGAAAAGATCATCAAATCAAATTACATGGACAAAGAATTGAACTTGGTGAAGTCGAACGATGTTTACTCAACAATACATCTATATCTGCTTGTGTTGTCACGAAGTGGAAAGATGATTATTTAGTTGCTTATATTCAATCTTCTTCTAATATCAATGAAGAACAACTACGTCAACATTGTCAATCTCATCTTCCACCACATATGATACCATCTTTCTTTATTATACTTGATAAATTACCTTTGAATCAAAATGGAAAAGTAGATCGAAAACTTCTTCCGCTACCTCACTTCTCATCTTTACAGCTCACAAACAGTACAGAACTAATACTACCAACAAATGATATTGAAGTTAGTATTCATCGTATTTGGTGTGAGATGTTCAAACTAAATCAAGTCTCAACTGATACAAATATATTTACTATTGGGGGTCATTCAGTAGTTATGATGCAACTTTTTCAACGATACAAGATCCAGTTTCATTTAGAAACAAATACCCTCTCTATTTCCAATCTATTTCAACATCCAACAATTATTGATCATGCTCAACTCATTCGGCAATCTATGAATACCATCCACACTCTGGATGACTCTCCTTGGTCTTCATTACAACTCATTCAAGGTACAAAAACAATTTGTACTAGATATTATCATCAACTAACATATTTATCTTTTTCTCTTATTCTAGCTAGAGCATCATTTGCACAAGAACGAATCTATTTAGATGAACAAATTCGTTTTTCATCCGACAAAACAACGATAAATAATATGTATGTTATTCCATTACTTTATCGAATATCATCTACGAATGATGATGTATCAATTACTCGATTACAACATGCGTTTCAATCTATCATAAGAAAACATCAAATTCTTCGAACAGCACTTTATATTGATAGTACAAGTGGTAATATCATACAACACTGTTTAAATGCAAATGTGATTCTCGATGATGATGTGGAATCATATGGAATGACAATTATTAATCTTCACAACGATGACCATCGTCATATGGATGATATCATCACAGGAATATTAAATCAAGCTGATTTATTTGATTTATCAAAAGGACGTGTTATTCGTTGTCATATTCTGCGGCATTGTCATCAGTCTCATGAAAGTATCTCATATGAGAATGATGATGTCTTGAGTGAAAATGATCACATATTGATTAGTATTCACCATACAATGTATGACGGAGCATCAACATCAGTTTTTCTTCGTGATCTTTCTCTTGCTTATCAGTCTGATAACTCATTATCTATTGATGAAAATACATTTAATTATATAGATTATTCTGTTCATGAACATATCATGGATATGTCATTATCTCAACAGTTTTGGCATTCTCAACTTGAGAGATACAATATGGAATGTTCATTATCACTACCAGTTGATCGACAACGTTCATCAACTAATCAACAACGATCAGGCTTAGCATCCACAGC
>CAJNOI010000104.1:85789-170517 GCA_905250115.1 Adineta steineri
TCAGCTTCTGTTTATCTATTCCTATATCGACGTGAAAATCTAAAAGTTCAAAAGCCACTTAAAGGTATGAACTATAGTCATAAACAAAATTTATATCATATCGATGAAAGTATAGTAATAAAAAAAAAACTTGATGAGTTTAAACTTTTAGTCTCATTCATTTTCTGATAAGAGATATGATCTATTATAGACGTTGTTGTTTTTTTTTTCTTTCTCCGGTTCGTTTGCAACAAGCAACGATCGTTTATCATTCGTATATACAATTTCAGAGTGTGAACATTCAATCAACATTCATCGAGATATAAAAATGAATCCTTATATTTATAACTTTGCTCATTCAAGTACAAATAATATATTTCATGATTTGGTGAGTTTCTTTGACGTAATTTTTGAGTGAATAACACCTGCTGCTACCAAATGGACACTATTGCTTGATCACCCATTCGATTGAATTAGTCGTTTCGTTGATTAGAATGGCTGTCGTCCGTCATACGATGAAAATGCTTAATCATATTTTCTGTTCATTCCATTCGCCAGGGGGCAAACACTTGTGTCTGCTCTTCTTACTCTCGTGTATATACGAAATAATATTTCTTTCAAGCCGTTACCTACTACTATCTGTTCTTTGTTAAGACTTAGTCTTTTCCTTTGTCGCTCATTAATCATGATCAATGTTCAATTAGGAATGTCTATTTTAATCGTTCTTGTCTGTTTGATCAATGTTTATCATGATCCTGACATTTTACTATTTGTTTGTTTTTCCTCACTATAAACAAGAGTATATAGTATCTAGTGATCTTAGATTCGTGAGTATACACATTGTTATGAATTCAAAAAACAAAAAAGAACGTGAGAAGAAGAGAAAGAAGAAGAAGAAGAAAAAAAAGTATATTAAAAGAAAAGTTCAATAAGAAGAATACAGACAGATATCCGGACACGCGACAATTAGTGTTAGAATTGTCCTCGTCTACACACAACAATCGTATATAACAACTTTTTAGGTCAAAATCTGTTTCCGCTATAGATAGACTACATGCATAAACTGACCTGCCCCAAACAAATAGTCTATATGAACTTGATTTTGACGTCTTAGCTTTTATCATAACTAATCCGATTAGCCTATTTCTTTTCAGATGATTATAAGATCATAGAAAACATAAACGACATGTCAATCTTCGCACTGACTCAGCTAGTAGTCAATGAAAACAGGTCATCTTCCTTGTTCTACTAACAAGACTACTATCCATGTCTCGACATTCTTCATCAATCATTCGCTCTCTCGCTCCTTTTTTTTCTCTTTTCTTTAACATTTCGAGATTGTCCACTTTTTCTTTTCCTCTTCCTCTCCGATCACTCCGCACAATCTCGTCTGATTGACCCTGGCATAAGCTGATTGAGCATATTGTGTCCTCATCGTTTTCTTTTATAGAGATTGACATATAAAGCATTACTCATAAGTTTCTAACTAATCGAAGACAGAGTAAGTTCTCTATATTTAATCTCTTGATGACATAAGTTGAGTACTATTTTAAAAAGATTACGTGACAACATGGTGTATGTATTCGTTTTTCTAGTAATATATAATTAAAAATGTTCTTTTCGTTTATGTTTTATTATAGATTATAAAGAAAGAAAAAGTTGTATATGTTCTTGAAGAAAATGGACTTTTAATAGGCAACAACTGTGGTGTTTGAACAAGAGAGTAAAAGAACAAACATTTTTCTTTTCTTACTACTACTTCATCATTCATCAATCTTCCTAAATCAATGCAAGTAATTCTATATAGATGATTACGACTTATACATGTCAACGTTGTTTACAATTACCTCCACCTCCACCGATATTTTCTCTGGGTCCACCACCAAATATCTTATCTATTGATATTCGTTGTTCATCTCATTTCTTATCATCATCATCATCGATACAACATAAAAAATTTACTTATTCATCATCATCATTGTCTGTATCTGTCGCTTTGGGATTTATGATTGTTTTACTTATCTCAACAAGTACTATTCTTTTAATCAAGTAAATGACATTTTTGTCTATTCTCAATTCGATCATTAAAGTCTCTCAGGTGTCAAAATATGAGATTTTTCATTTATTTAATGAACTAATTATAATCATGTATATATATATATATTCATTTGTTTCTCACAGTAGGATATAATAAGTCATGATTTCGTTTCTTTTTCTCTATACTGCATAGCACAGCATGTGTACTAGAATTATCAACTGGTAACAAAATATTGATCTAATTTTATTCGATATACATATATGCTAAATAAACATTAGAGATATACACATTTGATAAAGATTTTGTTTTGAATTCATTTTTAAATATATCCTTTTTAGAAATCGAATGATCAAGCGACGGCAAGAACGTCAAAAAAGATATGATGATAATTCTTCATCGCACAAGTTCAATGGACATAATCATCATCATCATCATCATCAAGATTGGACAGTAAGTTTTTACATGACATTGAATAGAAATTTAACATGCAAGGATAATCGAATAGACAATTTATCAAATTTATAAATCAAAAATTCTATAGAATTAAAAAAAAAGATAGATGACCTTTTTTTCTTTATTTTTTTTAGAAATTCATTCCATTATTAAGCGATAGTTGTAGTAGTGAACATACATTAAGTACACCTCCAAGTGAATATCCTTGTGGTATTATTGAACCATTTTTAACAAATGATATACATCATGAATATGAACAAATAAAATATGAACATTCATTGGATAAATATTGTCTTGTTTATTGTCGTCAATGTGCAAATTATCATCAAACAAATTTAATTCAATCAAATTATCAACATCAATGTACATGTCATCTTCCAAATGATAAACATATATTTGAACTTCAACCAATGTTAAGAACAACAGATAATGATGATTCAAATTCTTAGAATTTTTTTCTTTGTTTTAACCCTGTGATTATTTATTTGTTGTTGTATATGTAATCATATGCTGTGTTGTTTTGTTTTGCTTTCCTTCTCCTGTTTTGACAATTATTTTCAAAAAAAAAAACAAAATCGATCGAAATGAGAATTATAGAAATTAACCGTCTACATTCATGGACAATAAATTATATAAACGAAGACAGTTTTATTTTGACAAAAAAGAGCATCACTCGAAATTTATTCCAGCTCTTAGTTTTATCTTGAAATTAGATATTCTCAAACGTACAGGCAGGAATGGCGCGGGTCAACCAACGTTGGGGGGAGGAGGTGTAGCAAAATTTTTTGGATTAAAAAGATGAATTTTGCGATTTTTTGAAGGATGTAGCATCATATTTGGTGAAAAATCTAAGAAGATTTGCCGATTTTGTTGAGTAGGGAACAGAAATTTTCCAAGATTAGAGGGGGGAGAGGGTATTACACCCCCGATACCCCCTGGTCGCGTCACCTCTGCGTACAGGACTTCGTTTATTATAATTTCAATGAAAAATGCAACTAAGATTCTTAGTCTTGATGTTCATAAGAACCTCCGCAATCCTTTGTTTCGTAAAAAAATTATTTATTCGTCAAAGTTGTCTCTTAAAACATTATGTAATTTTATATGGAATGAATTTGAATCGTAGGATTGATGTTGAGTGACATCTATATTACTGTTCGATTTGATAGTTTCTTATTGACCAATACTAGATCAAGTTATTCAATAATAAAAGAATGATTTTTGTCTTGTAATTCTTTCATTTCCTATTAAAAAACTTACCGATATGGGTGAACCAAGTCATCGGTCAATTGAAATACCATTACATTCCGGTGATGAAGTATGTTTATTTTAATTTAATTTGATTTTTTTCTAAGAATTTATTATAGGTTATTGAAGTAAGTCTTGATCAATTACCCGATGGTCAAGAAGTTCTTGCTATTCTTCAACAAGAAAATTGTCCCTTACATATATGGGTTACACTTGCTGTAAGTTCTTCATTGTCTTTTCTTCTTCTAAATATAATAAAATATTTTCTTTCTTAGTTGGAATATTATCGTCAAGATAAAGAAAAAGATTTTGTTGAAATTCTTAAATCAGCATGTAATGAAATCAATAATCAACGACAACAACCACAAACATCTGGTCAACGTGCACAAGAAAATGATCAAATGCGTTGTTTAGATACATTAGCTGCTTATTATGTTAAACGTGGTCATCGAGAAAAAGCGAAAGATAAAAAACGTGAATATTTTACTCAAGCAACATTACTATATACACATGCTGATAAAATTCTTATGTATGATCTTAATCATTTACTTGGTCGAGCTTATATATGTTTACTCGAAGGTGATAAAATGGATCAAGCTGAACAACAATTTAATTTCGTTCTTAATCAAATGCAAAATAATATTCCGGCATTACTTGGTCGTGCTTGTATTGCATTTAATAAAAAAGATTATCGTCAAGCATTAAATTTATATAAACGTGCTTTAAAATATTCACCAGAAAATTCAGCTGGTATTCGTGTTGGTTTAGCAAATGCATTTGCTAAATTAAATAAACTTGAAAAAGCTGAGTAAGAAAGCAAAAAACGAAAAAGAATTTATTTAATATTTCATACTTTTTAATTAATAGATTATCATTTAATCGTGCAATTGAAATTGATTCGAAATGTGTTGGTGCATTAGTTGGTTTAGCTATACTTGAATTAAATATGAAAACACCTGATTCAATTAAACATGGAGTTATTAAACTTTCTCGAGCCTATCAACATGATCCACAAAATCCAATGGTTTTAAATCATTTAGCTAATCATTTCTTTTTTAAAAAAGATTATCAACGTGTTCGTCAATTAGCCATGCATGCATTAAATTATACAGAAAATGAAGCAATGCGTGCTGAAAGTTGTTATCATTTAGCTCGAGCTTATCATGCTGAACGTGATTATGAAGAAGCATTTCGTTATTATTATCAAGCAACACATTTAGCACCAGAAAAATTTGTTTTACCATTATTTGGTCTGGGACAAATGTATTTACAACGTGAAGATACAACAAATGCAAGTGATTGTTTTGAAAAAATCTTAAAAATTCATCCAAATGATCATGAATCAATGAAAATCTTAGCTAGTATTTATGCTGAATCAAATGATCTTGATAAACGAGATAAAGCAAAAGAATTTTTAAAAAAAGTTACACTACATGATACACATGATATTGATTCATGGATACAATTAGCTGAAATTCTTGAAGGTGTTGATTTACAAGGTTCATTAGATGCTTATATGACTGCATCAAGATTAATTCGTGAATTTCATGGCAAAGATACTCCAATGGAAATGTTAAATAATATGGGTTCATTACATTATCGTTTGAATAATAATGAAGAAAGTCGAAAATGTTTTGAAAAAGGTATTTCATATGCTGAACAAGCTCGTGAAGTTGAACCAGCCTATGCAAATTCAATTCTTGTTACAATGAGATATAATTTAGCACGTGTATGTGAAGCATCATTTGAATTTGATAAAGCTGAAACATTATATAAGGAAATTTTACGTGAACATCCAAAATATGTTGATTGTGTACTTCGTTTGGGTTGTATGGCACGTGATCGTGGACAAATTTATAGTGCATCAGATTGGTTTAAAGATGCACTTGAAATTAATCATAATTCACCAGATGCATGGACTATGATTGGTAATTTACATGCTGCAAAACAAGAATGGCGACCGGGACAAAAGAAATTTGAAAGAATTTTACATAATCCATCAACAGCAAATGATTCTTATGCTTTAATTTCATTAGGAAATATTTGGTTACAAACATTATATATGCCTACACGAGATAAAGAACGAGTAAGATTTTGTTTAAAAAATACTTTAGTAATAAATCTTATTTATGATTTAGGAAAAACGTCATCAAGCTCGTGCTCTTCAAGTCTATAAAGTAGTTCTTAAAAATGATAATCGTAATATTTGGGCTGCCAATGGTGTTGGCTGTGTTTTAGCACATAAAGGTTATTTAAATGAAGCTCGTGATATTTTTGCACAAGTACGTGAAGCAACTGCTGATATGGCCGATGTTTGGCTTAATATCGCACATATTTATGTTGAACAAAAACAATATATACCAGCTGTACAAATGTATGAAAATTGTTTAAAAAAATTTTATAAATATAATAATGTCGAAGTTTTAACATATTTGGCACGTGCACTTGTTAAAGGTAATCGTTTACATGAAGCTCATAATGCTTTATTAAATGCTCGACGTGTTGCACCACATGATCTTACATTAATGTTTAATGTTGCATTAGTTCAACAGAAATTAGCACAAGAAATTTTAAAAGATGAAAATTCAACATTAACTTCTGTTCTTAAAGCAATTGATCAACTTCGAATTGCTCAAAAGTAAAAAAATACCAAAAAAACAAAGAAGAAAATAAATTTTTCTTTTTAAGGACATTTACATGGCTTGGTGAACATGGTGATCCACATCGTCTTGATTTAAGTCAAGCAGCACAAGAAGCACAACAATGTTCAGATTTATTATCTCAATCAACTTATCATGAAATTCGTGCACGTAAAAAAGATGAAGAAGAACAACTTGTACGACGAAAACAAGATGAAGAAAGAAGAAAATTACGTGAAAAACAAGTTCAAGAAGAAGTAAAATTTTTATTTTTATGAAAAATTATTTTTATATATGATTTCGGCTTGTTTTTCTCAGGAAGAACGACGTCGACTAGAAGATGAACGTCGGCGAATGGAACGAGAAAAACGACAAGAATTTGTTGAACGTACAAAAAATCTATTAACAGCTGCTGAATCAGAAGGAACATCAGGAAAAGGTCAACGATCAACTGGTGGTGGATCAAGAAAAGTACGTTCATTATGTATTTTCTTACTACTATTGATTTCTTTTTTATTAATATAGAGACCTAAACATGAAGGAGAAGAAGAATTTATTAATGACACAACTGATCTCATACCTAATACGGAAAAACAACAGAAAAAACGAGTAAGAAAATCGAATGACAATGATGATAAACGTGATAGAAAATCGTCGAAGTATGTTTTTGTTAATTTTACCTTTTAAAATACAAAAAAAGATAAATTTCTTTGTTTATTGAATAGGAAACGAAAAGTTACTGTTAGAAGTGAGAGTGATAATGAAAATGATGAAACAATCAAACGTAAAAAGAAATCCGGTGGTCATAAAAAACGATCAAGTAGAATGACAACAAATGATGATGAAGTATCACAAGATAATGAAGAACAATTATCGGAAGTTGAACAAGATGATAATGCAAGTGATGAAGAAGAGAAATCGAAACGAAAATCAGTATCGAAAAAACCAGTAAATATAAATTGTTATTTTTTTTTATTTATTTTATTCTAAATCTTTAGACACATCGATCAAAACGTCCATCGAAAACATCTCATCGACAATCTGAACCATCTGGTCGTTATAAATCGAAAGCAACGATTTCAAGTAGCGATGATGAATCAGATAATGAACCATCACGACCAACAATTCAATCAGCTGATGATCAAGAAGAAGAAGAAGAAGAAGAAGAAGAAGAAGAAGAAGATGAAGTGGAAAAAGCAGAAGTAGCACGAGATGAAGATAATAATGGAGGGTATGTATATATATAATGACCATTTCAAAATTGAGTTTTATTTTTATTTAGATCACCAGCTGCCGAAGATGAACAAGAAGAAGAAGAACAGGAGGAAGAAGACGAAGCAGCTGAAGATAATGAACAAGAACAAGCACCTGAAGATTTAGTTGTTAGTGATGAAGATTAATAATTATTTCTATAGAAATACAAAACACACTAGCTATTATTTGTTTGATGTACATTTTTCTTTTCAAATTTAAAGACAATATATTGAGTTTAACAAGCACTCATTTCTCTTTTTGATATGTTTCAGATAAAATTAAATAGAATTTTTTCTTCATTATGGCAAATGCAGATGTTCTCGATATACTTTCTGATACTTTAACACCAACAAATCGTGGATCTGCAAATAAAGATGAAATTATTCGTGAAAAAGTATTCATCGTCTTTATCAAAAAAATTCAATATTTACTTTTTTCTTGTTTATAGAAAAAAGGCCCAAAAAAAAGTATTCGTCGTCCAGAAGGTATGAAACGTGAAGTATGGAGTTTAATTGCACCTGATGATCGGTAAATTACAATAGATTTTCTTAATAATCATATATTTATTGATTATATATATATGTAGTGAAAGTGTTCCAATAGTTCCAACAGATACAAAATCTGGTGGAAATTCTTATGCTAGATGGATAAAACATTCTGCAATGAAAGTTCGTCCATGGCAATGGACTCCATTTAATAATTCAGCTCGTGGTTCTAATGATACATTTATTCTCTATCATTGGCAACATAAAACAGATCCGAATGATCCTCAACAAGAATATGCATTCGCAAAATTTAATAAAGTAAAAAACAAAACAAAATTTATTTTTATGAATATTTTATTTTAATTCTAATTAGCATGTTGATGTTCTTACGTATACAGACAATGAATATGAACAATATTTACAAGATAAAGATTGGACACGAACAGAAACTGATGTTTTATTTGAATTATGTCGAAAATTTGAATTGAAGTTTTTAATTATACATGATCGTTGGAATAATATTTTATATCCTGATAGATCAGTTGAAGATTTAAAAGAAAGATATTATACAATATGTACAACTCTTGACTATGCACGAACAAAACGTCATACAGATAAATATAATTTTGATGCAGCTCATGAACGTCGACGTAAAGAACAATTAAATAAATTATTAAGTCGTACAAAAGCTGAAGTAAGACATTTTAGGTTATTTTTTCTAAACGTGTCCTTGTCTTACTGTAATTTTCTCATGAATTTAAATGAGTAATGTTATTCAGAAAAGTTCGCTTGTTACTCGTTTTTAATTTTACTAATGTAGTATAATTAGTCATCCTTACATTTTATTCTAGGAAGAAGAAGAATTATATTTAATGAATGAATTAAAACGTATTGAAAATGAACGTAAAGAACGTGAACGTATTATTTCGCATGATGTTCAAAAATTTGTTCAACAACAAGATCCAGGGATTATAACTACTACTACAACAACAGCAACAACTCCAATACAACGTACAGTTTCATCATCATCAAGACGATCGTCAATTAATCAAGATTATCTTCAACGTCTTAATAGTTCATCGAATCGAACACCAACAACACAACGAACTGTAAGAATGAAAAAAAAATAAATCATAGAAATAATACATATTCTATTTATTTTAGACTACATTTGAACCACCAGCTGGTATTAAATTTCCTGAATTTAAACGTCCCGGTGTTTTTCTACGTAGTCAACGTGTAAGTTTTTCTTGAAATTTTCATAGAAACATTACGATTTATTCTATACAGATGATATTACCAACATCAATACCAAATAAAAAATTAGCAGTTATTGATCAAGTTCTTAAACAATGTCAATTAGGTAACGAATATTATGTTTTATAATTCATAGAAATAAACATGTTTGTTTTTATTATAGAACGAAATCCAATGGCATGCGAAGAAATAGTTGATGAATTTAATGATTTACGTTCTGATATTGTTCTTTTATTTGATCTTAAAAATGCTCTTAATTCAGCTGAATATGAATTACAAACATCATTACATCGTCTAAAAAGTGAAAATGGACCGACAAATGTTGCATTATCATCAACACAACCGTTAAGTGCTAGTAGTACTTCATCAAATGATAATTCAAAAACAGTAAAGAATATATTTTGAAATCAATTAATTAATCTTATCGTTTGTTTTCTTCTTTTTCTTAGCAGTTTGATTTCTTATTATCACAACCAAGTACACCAATTGATAATGTTACATCACCTCGATTATCAGATTCCTTTGAACCATCGAATAATGTTCGTTCAAGTACTAGTGTAAGATTTGTTTGGATAGTAACATATTAGAATTCTTATCAGTCATTTATTCATATATTGACTCTAAATAAATAGAAGAGTGATGCGAGACTAGATCTATTAATATGATAAGATTTTAGATAGATTTTCCATTTTGATGTTCCATCAGATGCTGCTTTAAATACTAAAAACTAATCATGTTCAATTTACATCTTTTGATTCCTTGTGTTTTTTAGAGACAGAACAGGAAAAAAATAACTGAGATCCACATCTCCTGAAAATTTCGACATCAGAATTAAGGAGGAAGTCTTTTAAAAATTCGTGTGTCAACCCATACATATATATTTCGTTATTGAGTTTTTTCGTAGGAAAGCCATAAAGTCGTGTAAACACACGGAATCGAGAAAAGCTGTGATTATAAATCGTTATAACGAGTAAAAATGTTGATCGCAATAGAAATTAGAAGTCCGGTGGGGTTCTATTCTTCAGATGATTGATTCTAATAGGTAGAATTTAGTAAAAATAAGATAAATCGATCAGTGAGAACTCTGTCCTACATTCTTTAAAAATGATTTCTTACCAAATTAATTTAAATTTTCTCTATTTATTCATCCTAAAAACAGATCAAACACATTAGCCAATGCTAAGATTCCTTTGAAAGCGTATTTTATTATTTAATGTCTTAAATTCTTTCTCATATAATATACGAAACGTGGAGGATTGTATTTTATTTACCGAGCGTATCAACAAGAAAGAAAGAATTCGAAATTTGATCTAAACCTTTTACTCAATAACTGATTGGAAGTTAATATGTATTCATGATGAATCATTGTTTATTACGTGTTTTTTTTTCTTATTTTTAGGAAAGAAAACGTCGTGCATTGTCCTCACAAACATCAACTTTAAAAAAGCGTGACAGACAAACATAACATAATATGTATGTTTTTCTTTGTCGAATGTTTCATGCATAGACGCGCATATTTTTGATTTTTGAATAGATATTATTCGTCCTTGTTATTTTTTTTTCTCGTCATCTTCTTCTGTTAATTAAATCATGACTTGTAAATAATGACTTGTCATATCATGTATTCATTTTGTAGATAAAATATGAAAATTATTTTCAAAGTACTTTTTTTTACTTCCATAATTTATTTTTCTTATGCTCGATATCTGGGTTCATGGAGCACTACAACGGATAAATCACTTGTAAACGAATGTTTAAAGAAATCTCTTCGTCGTATAAGTGCTATGCAAAATAATGAAATTTCAGAAACACAAGTATCGAATATCGTTAGTAGAACACAATTAGTTAACGGACTTAATATTGAATTATATTTCAATATCGGACAACAAAAATGGAAATGTACTTTTTATAAACCACTTGTTGAAACACTTGGTATACAATATAACAAATGTGTTGAGACTGATGATGAAGTTCCATCGGAAGAAAGTTCAAACAAACAATCACTTTCAGAAAATAATAATGCTGTTGATGGTGCTAAAGAAGACGATGCTGATGAGGAAGCGAGAATTGACAAACTTAGTCAACAAAAACAAAATCAAAACAATGAACAAGAGCCGGAACACAATAATAGAGAAAATAATGGTGAAGAACACGATGATGAAGAAGACATGAATAACGAACCGGATAATAATGATAACAAAAAAGATGCCGAGAACAATGAACAAGACTCAAAATCGAATGTAAATAAGAACGTAGGAGAACATGATGACGATGAAGAAGAAGAAGCAGCCGAGAACAATGAGCAAGACTCAAAATCGAATGTAGATAAGAACGAAGAAGAACATGATGATGAAGAAGATTTCAATAAAGAATTTAAAACTAATAATGCTGAAAAAAATCAACCAAATAGCGAACAAGACATGAATAATAATAATGATGGAGATAATGCAGAAGTGCCTGTTAAAAATACGAATAACGACGATGATGATAATAACGAATAGAAACAGGAAGCAGAGGTCTGACAGAAAAGATAATAATCATATAATATATCAGTAGTGATATTTATCAATATCAGTTTTTTTGTTTGTTTTTTTTATTATTGTTATATGTGATCTTATGATTAAGATTGGGGCTTTTTTCTACAAATACTCTTATATTTACACTTGTTTTTAATTTATATATGACAATGATAACTGTAATATAATTTTCTTTTATGTAGTTTTTATTTGAATTTTTAATTAATAAAGAAACTCATCAATAATAAAAAATGAACCTTGATAATAAAGGTTACAAAATTGTAAAAATATCTATTAAAAGGTTAAATAATCATTGATTGTTATATAGAAGATGTTGACAGTTAGTGTCAAAAAATGATGGGTGATGTTTATAATATAAATTATTTCTATATCATATTTATTTTACCATTTGAGTAATCGACCGTGATTAGGTATGTACACAAACTATGAAAGACGTTTGTAAATATAGTCATAAAGTTACTCGATTCTTATTATCATGTATTTCTATATGAAGATTATTTAAGTAGATCCACTCTAACACTATGTAATAATAATAATAATTATCTTGTCGAATAAAAACACCTTATAAAATGAAATAGGAGATTCATTCGATGATTTTAATCATATTCTACTTCGCCTACACATACAATTATAGTTGCAATATGCATGTCATTTTTTTCTTAGTAATGGTATTCCCTTCGGGAAAGAAAAAAAAGCGATATAGAGACTGACAGACAAACTAACTATCTTTTTTTTTCTCTCTTCCTTTTTGTTGTCACCATGTTGTATGATCTTGCCATTAGTTATGTCCTTCTAAGATCCACCAGAATGCCAAAAAAACAACTGATCATTCAATGACATACGCGCCAAACATTATACAATGAACGAATCGACGAAAAGAATTGATCGTCTCATGCAACGTCTTCATCATGGTATAACACAATGTGATCATATTGAACAACGAGCTGATCATGCTGAAGAACGTTTATTAATACTTAATAAATCTATCGAAACACTTTCTCGTTTAATTGATGTTAGTTTTTTAATGCGTATTTCATCAGATAAAGAAAAATTAAGATGGTTACAATTAATCAATGAGAAAAATCTTGATTTTACAAATTCAATTGTTAAACAATTCTTCTATCGTCTGGAATTATATTTAGAACGATCAATTATTGATAACAATGAAAAACAAGCTTATTTACAAAGTTTATTTCTCCTACAATCACCAACAATTGTATCATCGGGTTTTTTTAAATAATAAAAATACATAAAAAACAAATAATTTTTTCTATACATCTGTGGCTCATTATCATTGCCAGCATTATTTATTCAACATTGTTTTCGATTCTTAAGGTACTCCACGATTCCTGAAGGTCAGTATTATCTTCATCTAAAATAGTTATATGTAAACAATAATATATGAAACTAGTTCCTATTTACCTTCATTTGAATCTGAATCATCACTTTCATCATCAGATACTTGAGTATCTTTAATTATTTCCTGAAAATAACAAAGAAAGATAAAATATTATTTAAATAATTCATAACACTCTACTTGAGGTGAACGATCATTGGCATCTGTGACCATTGTAGGTTCCATTTTAATTTTAAATATTCCTCGATATTGTTCAATAGTTTGTCTGATTTTTTGAATTACATTATTTAACGCATTAATACCTTCAGTACGATCACGGAATGTTGCTGTTACAGCATAAAGTGGTGGAGCAATGAGATTAATCTTTTTATACAAAAAAATAAATTTTAAAAAATAATTTTTTTTCGATTTAAATATTTACTTTAATTGGCATTTCTTCTGTTGATGCTTTTAAACCTTCTTTTAATGCTGCTTTAACTGCATCTATACCTTCATAACCATAACATGCAACTTCAATATCTAAATATGATCAAAATAGTAAAATATCATAGATAAAAATAAGATATATATATACCAGCTCGATATTTAACAGCTTGTGAACTAACATGATGACGAATATTATTAATTAATACTTTCCTTGTGGTTTCATCGATTTGACAATCATCAAGTTCATGTTCATTACTAAGAATACAATACTTTATTTTTCATTATTTTATATACAAAAATTTACTTTGCAGCTCGGACAAATACATCATAAACTGCACCCTGTTTTCCATACTTTTCATCATAATACCAAGCAGTTTTCTCATATAATTCTTCAAATTCTAAATTTGTTTGTACTCCCGTAACTTCAGCTGTATGATAAAGAATACTATTTACCTAGAAAAAAATCAAACATTTTTTTCATAAATTTCTAATGAACTATAATATTACTGTTTTGCCACGAAAAAATTTTTCTTCACATTTAACAATATCTTCGGGTGATGCGCGATATTTAGACAAATCAATATAACCTTTATCATCATCAACACGCAGAACAACAGCAACTTCTTTTCGACCAACACGAATTAATTTATTTATGGAACGAATTCGACGACGGGATATCTCACTTAATAATATCATACCTAATGAAACAAAAGAAGATAAGATTTTCTATTAAAAAATGTTTTTACCTTTTGTATTATTATATTCAAGTAGACCAGTATCAACACCCATTTCTTCGATTTGTGTGATACAAACCATTACAAGTTCATCCGTTTCCGGAAGTTTATTTTTATAAAAACGGCAGGTTAATTGCATAATTTTTTTTCTTTATAAATCGATAATAAGATAATGAAGTATTATTTTTTGTATGTAGAATGGAAGATAACATTGCAATTAATATAGCGAAAAAATCTGATGTAATTTTGACGATAAGAATTATGAAAGTAAAATTTATTGAATAAGCCTCTCAATATTGGTTACATCGAGATCAAATCAAAAATAATGAGGTCTCTACAATCGCTGTATTTTATTGGAAGAATCTTTTCTTGCTTTTGATTTACTATCAGCTGTGGTTTTTTCTTCTGATCTATTTTATCATATTAGGTAATTTCCAATGAGACAATTATTATTACTTCGTCATTCATTGATATCGATACGATTTTCTTCGTACTCTGTATCTCCAAAAGCAACTGTGTCTCATGATCAGCCAAATCCACCAATATCGGCAGAAAATGTTGATATTACTATTGCTGGTGGTGGATTAGTAGGCAGTGCTATGGCACTTGCTTTTGGTAAACAATTCATTTTTTTGCGTCTTAATTTCATTTCTATATAAATTTCTTTTAGCGGTATCACCTTATTTCAAAAATCATAAAGTAGTACTTCTAGAATCTCAATCAAAACTTCCAAAAGTTTCAAAAAATCAACCATATAGTAATCGTGTATGTGCACTTAATGCTCAATCGGTAGATCTATTTCAAAGTATTTATTTAAATAAAAATATCTCTTATTAATATCATTTTTTATTATATTGAATAGAACTTGGTGCATGGGATTTAATGAAATCTATACGTGTTCAAAAAGTGTCACGCATGCAGGTATAAAATATTTTCGTTTTTATTTGATAATAAAAATAAATTTTATTCGTATTTTTTTTTGGTCTGGGATGCTTGTTCAGAATCACTCATATCATTTGATCAGAACGATCAATCGCAAGAAAATTCACTGGCTTATATTGTTGAAAATGATGTTATACAATCTTGTTTACTTGAACGATTAAAACAATTGAATATTGAACCGAGACTTAATTCAAAAGTAAAAAAATTTGAAAATGAAGAAAATTCTATTCGAATTTTATTACAAGATGAAAAAATAAATCTTCGAACAGGATTATTAGTAAATTAGAATGAATTATCTAATAATTATCATTCTATCATTTTTTAATCTAATTAGATTGCAGCTGATGGATATCAATCAAGTATTCGAGAAATGGCAGGTATATCAACAATACAATGGAATTATGATCAATTTGGTATTGTTGCTACACTTCAATTAGCAGATAATGTTTGTAGATTTTTAATAGAAATAATCGATATTTTATTAGTAAATAATTTAGATGCCAAATAATGTTGTTGCTTGGCAAAGATTTTTACCTACTGGTCCAATTGCTTGTTTACCAGTGAGAAAGTTTCTAATTTTGTATCTTGGAAAATTTTATTATTGTTTGTAGTTAAGCAATACACATAGTTCACTTGTATGGACAGTACCAAAATCGATGCTTAAATCATTGATGAGTTTATCTGATGAACAATTTGTTGATGCTATTAATAAAGCATTTGTAAGAGAATGAAAAATATAATAAAAAAAATACGATTTGATTTTTCAGACATCTGATGTTTACAAACAGAATGGAGTGGTTTCATTAACAGAACGTATGAGATCATGCTGGCAACAAATAATACCAGGTATATGAAAATTTATCTCTTATTATTTCTTTTATCATAACATATATATTAAAATAGCTTCACCAACAATTGCTCAATATCCACCAACTATAATTAATATCGAACCAAAATCACGAGCAGCATTTCCATTATCAGTAAGAAATATATACTCATTTATTTCTTTTAAGAATATTATTGAATATATTTCAGCTTCTTAATGCGAATCAATATGTTCGTCCTCGTTTAGTACTTGTTGGGTAAGAATTAGTTGGTTAAATGAAATAGTAAAATCCATGTTATCTTTTTTTTTATCTAGAGATTCAGCTCATCGTATTCACCCAATGGCTGGTCAAGGAGTCAATATGGGTTTTGCTGATGTACAATGTCTTGTTAATGTACTTGAACGAGCTATTCGAGATGGTGCTGATTTTAGTATGAAGATTTTTTTTTTCTTGATTGATTTCTCTAAAAATTGTTTTTTTTTCTCCTAGATTCTTTAACATATCTTGTTGATTATGAACGAGAACGACAAGCACGATGTTTAGCAAAATTATTATCAATCGATTCATTAAATCGTCTTTATTCAACAAAATTTTTACCTATTGTTGCACTTCGAAGTATTGGTCTTAGTTTTATTAATGAATTCTCACCACTTAAAGTAAATTCTAAATTTAATTCTAAATTAATAATCATTTTCTTTTTTTTAGAGTTTTTTTGCAAAACAAGCAGCTTCTAGTGCTTAGACAATATAAAATAATAAATTTTGTTTGTATCTTTGTAAACATTAAATAAAAAGATAACTTCTCTATGCAACAATTTTCTAATCGAATGATTATGTCACGAATAAGAAATGTAATACATTTACATTTCTTCGTTCTGTAAAAATGCATACTATTCATGTACTTTCAAATGTCATTTGAAATAACTATTAAAAATAGAAATTAAAAGTATGAAAAAGTACAGCAGTCCACTTGTTCCCCCTCAGATTATATTTATTTTTTAAATTGAAAAATAAAGAAATAATAGTTTTAAGAAAAGCATGTCATGCACTTTTTTTTTGCTTCGGCTTTATTTGTTGATAATGTCACCAATTCTTTACGTGCATCGTCATTGTTGACATGGTGAAATTTTTTGTTCTATTTCTACTCCTACAATATCGCCATCTCGTTCTCATTTACAAAAAATGGCTAATTCAGCAGAATTATCAATAGCTGCGAAATGGATTCAACAATCTTCGTCGATATTAATCGCTGCCGGTGCAGGTTTATCAGCTTCAGCAATTAATCCACAATATGGTGTTGGTCTTGATTATACATCTGTAGGAGCATTTCGTCGTCTTTATCCTCGTATGACTCAAGTATCGTCAATGCGATGTATGTACGACGCCATTGGTAAACATGATTGGTCTCCAGAATTAATGTGGGGTTACCTATTTACACATGTCAATATATGTCGCTACAATTGGGGTGCAACATCTGTTTATCAAGATCTTAAACAGATCTTATCGAATAAATCAATTGATTCATTTGTTGTAACAACAAATGCTGATGGAATGTTTGAACAAAATAAATTTGTAAGTTATCTTGAGTAACAACAAACTATCATCTGTTTTTCATATATATAGGATATGACTCGTTTTCTAAGTACACAAGGTGATTATTCCATTCTTCAATGTTTAAAACCATGTTCACGTCAATCTGTATATGATGCTCGTCCATTTATTGACCGTGGCTTACCTCATGTTGATCCACAAACAATGGAAGTACCATCGCAATATGTTCCAAAATGTCCAAACTGTGGTGGACGAATGTTTTTCTGTGTACGCGGTGGTAATTGGTTCATTGAATCAGCTTTTGATGCTCAACGAAAGCGTTATCATGATTTTATTCATCGAGCAATTCATAAAAAAACTGAACTATTTACAATTATTGAAATTGGTGTAGGTTTTAATACACCAAGTGTACTTCGTTGGCCTATGGATCAATTAGTTAGTGAGTTTCCAAATGTACGACTTATTCGTATAAATATGCATGCACCCGATGTACCTGATCATGCTCGAAAAGAAAAGCGAGCAATTGGATTTGATGGAGATGCAGCAAAAATTATTGAACAATTGAAAATTATAAGTACATCATGAAATATGTAGAAAATGATGATTATTTATATTTTAAATAAAAAAAAACATATCAGCACAAATCTGACATTAATCTTATAAACAATGATTTATTCTTTGAAAGAAAATCTATTAATAATAAATGACAATTGAGCTTTTGTTTTATGTTTATTAATTAAGAATTTCAAGTATTATTTATAACATAAATTACAGAACTTTCTCATAAATAGTTTGTACAAGGATTATTTTGTTATTACATTTGGATAATGATAATTGAATATCATTCTAAGCTTGTTTCCTTGGCTCAAGGATGTATGATGCATTGAGTATATCGTACTATATTTTATCTTAGCTATAAAAAAAAAGAAGAAAGAATAAATTAGAACTACAGAAAAATATATTTTCTATATCGATGGGTTATTTGAGTTAGTTGGACGCACTTTCATATCATTTTCTTTTTAGACTTTCCCTTTGCTTCAGTACATAATAAATATATATATTATTCGGTTCAGATTACGTGATCAACAACAAATGGTGTCATAATTATTGTAGCTAAAAAGTATTCTTTCTCTATCTCTCTCTCTCTTACCATCTCTTTCTTTTATATTCATTTACTTGTTGTCAAATAATCGTCATTTGTGGCATATAAATTGCACAGTAGTTTATTCTGTATGATCATCATCATTGCAACTATATAAATTATATCGCCTATTGTCAATCAATTTTCTTAACAATGCCAGCGTTCGGTATGGATATTGCTCTTCATCGAAAGGTAATGAAATGATGCATGTTTGTTATATTTGATGCATGACAGAAATTGATTATATTCGAAGAAATGAATAGATTTATCTTATCTTGATTCTCGAAAGAATTCGAAATATTTGAATATTAAGGAAAATGATTGTTGTTTATTTTATTATCATATATAGATTTAGTATGATATCGTTGAATGTTATTCATCATTGTTGACGAAGATTAATAATACATTTTCCTAATAACTGCCTACGCATGTGTATATTCACCAAAAGTGTACTATTACGAATGACATTCGAGTATCTGATTAGAAGAAGAAAATAGTAGACGCCGTATCGTCCTTATACACGCCTACATGATGATGACTAATATCTTAGAAAGTTTGTACATTGAGAAATGATAGATTTCTTTATGTTTGTATTAAGAAAATGTCTGTTGATATGTTTCTGTTTCTTTATTTTTTTTTCTTGCTTTCTGTTCGAATATGTGTTGTACAAGTTGCTCTAGAATAATCTCTTCATTACTGTACGTTCACAGTAACATCTATAAGAAGAAAAATATTATTCATACAGACTTCTACTGATAATTTTCTCTCCCCTTTTTTCTCTCTCTCTCTCTCTATGATTGTCGAACTGTTAGTATAAATACATAGTCGCAGTCTATGTTATTCTCATTTTATCTTTGGTGGTGATTCGGTATTATTACTATATACAATCAGTTAAGACTATGTCTCACGTTGGACCTTCATATGGATCATTGGCTGCTAATCAAGCAAAGGTGATATACACAGACAAATACATTATTCTTATTCTTGCAGATATTACTTAATAACTCTTCTCTAGTTGAACATCAAGTGGAAGAATAGTGTATTATTATTATTATTATTAGACGATGAGAATAATGATGTTTATAAATCGATGCATGGACTTAATAGATAGTGAGATAGACTAGTAATACACTATAAGATCAATATCATAATGAAGTCAATCCCTAGGATACGCATAAATAAATCTTTCTGTCTATTGATTTCTTTTATTTTTCTCCTTGGATTATGTCTGTGTCTGATACATGATTGTTTAGATCGCAGCAAAACGTGATCCTAACCTTGATCGAGAAGCACAAGAATGGATAGAAGCTGTAATCGGAGAAAATTTTCCGAGTGGTTCCTATGAAGATGCACTCAAGGATGGTGTCATCTTATGCAAGTATGTTTTCATCATATTTCATCATCATCATAATGTCTATAAAAATAAATTAATAGATTAATAAACAAACTTCAACCAGGTGCTATCCCAAAATATGCGACATCAGGTGGAGCATTTAAATTACGCGAAAATATATCAGTTTTTCGTAAGTGATTATTTGTTAAGTTTAATTATTTTTTGCAAAAAATCATCTTCATAGAAAACGCTGCTCGTAAATATGGTCTAGGTGATGCTGAACTCTTTCAAACTATTGATCTTTTTGAAAAACATAATATTCCTCAAGTAACTCAGTGTATATTTGCACTTGGTCGAACTGTGAGTGATTCTTTTGTTGAAATCGTAATGATGTATTTGCATGGTTGTTTTCTTTTTTTTATTCTTCAGGCACAGAAAAAGAAATTTAATGGACCAACATTAGGTCCAAAAATGTCTGACAGTAATGTACGCGAATTTACTGAAGATCAATTACGTGCTGGACAAAGTTCACTCGGCTTACTCAATGAAGGCATGAGTAAAGGTGCGAATCAATCTGGCCAAAATTTTGGTCTTTCACGTCATATATAAATAATAAAACAATAATAATAATAATCTAGGATGCGATTATTTTCAGATGCTTTTTGTACTTCTTTTAATAATTTAACCATTTTTTTTGAATAAAAAAAAATCTAACTGGTGGCGGTACTAATAAATGAAATTTGCATATAAATTAGAGTTTGTTTTTGTATTTAAAATAATGTGACGGATTGTCTTGAAAAATAGTGCTGAAATGAGGAAAATTCTAATAAAAATGCATGATAATTGAGACGATTTCAACATGAAGAGACACAGTATCTGTGTATTATCTCATTGTTTAAAATACATCTAAGTAGCATGTACATCTCTTAATATCTTTCGTCGGGAAATTCTTGACTATACCTATGCTTCAGCAATCCGTCACAATATTTTCAAGAAGAAAAAAACTGTGACTATCATTAAATTTGATTTCAAAAAGTATTCTACTAGTTAATATGAATAGTCTATTTATTATAGGTATTCAAATAGAAACTAGCAATGTTACTTCATTATCTAATCATGAAATTCAAACTGATAAAGTAAATTTTTTTGTTATTGTTGGTATTCTATAGATTCATTTATTTTACAATCTTTTAGCCGCAATTTACAGAAATACCTAGTAGACGATTGGCTCGTAGTGAGACTGCATCAGCATCATCAGAAGTGTCAGACAATTCAATTTTAATGGATGATTCTCGACGATCTTCTAGTCGTCAACGTCAATCACAACAACGTACCTTAAGTATTTCTTCTATTACTAATCTTATTGCCAATCTACAAAATATACAATTACCACCGACATCATCATCATCATCATCGTCTGTACAATCATTTATGGATGAACAAGACGATGAAAATGATAATAATCTTCAAATACTTATTGATCTTGCACGAGATACTGATTCAACACAAACAGATAAAATTAATCGTCTTCATTCATTAATTGAAGATTCTATTGGAATGGTTGAATTTCTTAGTTTATTACGTTTTATTAAATCATCACCTACTCAAATAAACATTAATGAACCTCCTCTTAATCTTTATTCATCTATTTTACCTGCTCTTATTGCATTACTCTTACTTGAAAATGATATTTAACTAACACTCATATATATATATATATTTATCTATTCAATAAATAACTAAACCAGCTAAAATATTCTTCAAAAAAAAAGAAAAGAATTGATTACATCATTTACTTATGTCATAAACAGATGTCTTGAGAAACGTTCTATATAGATGAGTATAGTTGACGTAATTGTTTATAGCAACAATAGATGATAATAGTAATGATTATTACTGTTCATGATAATAATCGATGTTATATTACGTGTAACATGATCAAGATAATGAAAGTTGTTTCAGTACAATGTCTTTATTCGATATTATCAATAATCTATGATTGTAAAACGTTTTTAGTTGTTTTTCATAAGAACTGACTGACAAGAAATAACGCAATATTTACTGTAAATCAATCCGCGTAGGAAGGAATAAAAATATATCTGTCAACGTTTTTACTCATATCATGCCTAATTATTAGATATAGTAACTTTTTTTTCCTATTTATATAAAATTTTTATATTATTAATAAATCTATCATGTTTCTTCATGATTTTAAGTATTATTCACGTAAATATGAAGTTATACATTTTTCTAACGAAGAAAATCTGACTTATTTTCTTGAAGTAATCAATATTATCCTTGCGTTGTTTTTCTTTTCTTTTACGTCGTTCTTTTCTTACTACGCCTACTAACGTATATATATCTTGGTGATAATATTCAGATAATTATTCAATAGCACTCGTCGAGGTTGTTTTGTTAGTTTGATACTATAAGTTTTATATATATATATAGCGGTTTGCAAAATAATTATTTACAGGTTTAGATATATCTTATTTGACTGACAACAACTAAGCGACGCTAGTTCGTAGAAATGCCAACCGTATCGTGCTTTTTATATTAAACTTATATAGAAACAAATTAGTCAGTTATAGACATCAGTAGGATATTACAATCACAATCCGTTAGTATAAATATATATATTTTTGTATTCTTTATCAATGAGTAAATAAGTACAATAGAAACTATTCTTAAATTAGACAATAGTATAAGCATTAGTTGTTTGATCTAACCCAGCAGTAGAGATAAACAAGTAGCTAACACATCTACATTCCATTATCGAAAGACCACCAAAAATACCATCATTGATATTTGTACACGAACACATAGGATAGTTGTTTGTACTATATCCACCATATTTTTCCTTGCAACCAACCATGAACTCAGCATTCTCATAAGATATTGACAAAAAAAAAGGTCTTCGCTTTTATCGCTCGTCATCGATTGTTTTTCTTTCTTGCTTTCCTTCTTTTTCTTCTTCTTCTATTCTCGTTCTTGTTTATCCATAATTCTATTTAATACTTGTCTGGTACTCGCGTATATACATACTGTGATTGTGTTTAGATGTCAGGAGGAAAACGTAATCCAGAACTCGATAAAGAAGCTCAACAATGGATTGAAGCTGTTATTGGAGAAAAATTTCCGGGTGGTTCTTATGATGATGCAATTAAAGATGGTATTCTTTTATGCAAGTATGTTTCTATGATTATTTATATTAGAAAGTAAATACAATATTGAAATCATAGATTGATAAATAAACTTCAACCAGGTTCTGTCGCAAAAATTGCTACATCAGGCGGTGGATTTAAATTACGTGAAAACGTTTCGGCTTTTCGTATGTGATTAAATTAAATCTTTTTTTATTTTTCTTAACTAAATTAATATTGTATAGAAAATG
Organism: Adineta steineri; assembly: GCA_905250115.1. Taxonomy (NCBI): domain Eukaryota; kingdom Metazoa; phylum Rotifera; class Eurotatoria; order Adinetida; family Adinetidae; genus Adineta; species Adineta steineri. The sequence goes on from CAJNOI010000104.1 coordinate 109,381, forward strand.
CTGCTCGTAGTTATGGTTTACCTGATGCTGAATTATTTCAAACAGTAGATTGTTTTGAAAAACGAAATATAGCTCAAGTTACATCATGTATTCATGCACTTGGTCGACAAGTAAATACTATATATTATATAAATGAAAATTATATTCGAATTTTATGTTTTAGGCACAGAAAAAAAATTTTAGTGGACCAACATTAGGTCCAAAAATGTCCGACGCTAATGTACGTGAATTTACTGACGAACAACTACGTGCTGGACAAGGTATGGTTGGTTTACTTAATGATGGTATGAATAAAGGTGCAAGTCAAGCTGGTCAAAATATGGGTTTAACACGTCATATATAAAGACGAAACATTTTTTTTCTTTCTATTCTATAAACATAATCAATCATTAATCCAGTATTAATAGATATATTTGTACTTCTTTTAAAATAGAATGAATATTTGGTACTAAATATAATAATATTAAACTATAAATTAATTTTAAGAAGAAATAAGTAATGTCATAGTGATATTGAAAGTTCATACATATATTATTTATTTGGTCTTATATGATTTTTCTGCTGCTGTCATCCGTTATCAGAACTATAAGAAAGATTAATTATTTCATAAATTGTCTTGGGAATATTTATACTATTACTGAATATCTGCTTAGTTATAAACTGAATTTATTATAAAACAGAAATCGAGACTGTATAGTTTCTCATATGTATTTATTAAAGATCGAAAGTTTGTATTTATATAAGAAATCGTAGTAGTATCTGAAGGATTTATCTATGAAAAGCCTTCCTTTTCCATCTATTCGCACACAGCTTTTTGACCTTCGACACATACACATGATTTGATCGACAGTTTAGTTACAACAACTTATTCATGATACCGTAAACATTTGTCTTATTGTAAACAGTGTTTCATCTAGGTTTCGTAACTCGGATGGGCGGCGTCCACTGGATACAACACTGATTATAAAGGAATCTTTTGCAAAAATATTACCATCCTTCGTTTACCTTGAATTGATCGTACTCGTATACAATTTTCGTATTTATAATTATATTTTAGAAAAAAAAAGAAACAACAAACTTTTGAGGAATGTTTTTTTTTTATAGACAAATTAAAACAAAAAGAAATTCTTTTTTTACGATGAAGTAGAGTATTGATAATAAGGTGAAGAAAATGAATATGGTGATGAATATCGACTTGCAGCAGCAGCTGCTAATGAAAATGGATTTGTTGAAGGTGTTGATGCCATTGGTGTGTAAGTAAATGGATAAGTTGGAGTAAATCGTGAATAAGGTGATGTATATAAATTAGAATCATAAAAATGACTTTGAAATTGATTTTCATAGAAATCTGTAAATGAAGTTGTTGAATCAGGTATATCAACTGTATTATTTGCCGAGATAAGACGTGATGACGATATGGGTTCATCATCACCTGAACTCGATTTACATCGTTTTGATGATTCCGGTGTTGGATAAACATCATCTAGACAACGTTTCGCTGATTTCACATCTCTGAAAAAATAGTTTCATTAGAAATATTAATAAACTAATTTGCTTTTTCATACTTTCGATTAGCATGTCCATTATTCTCACGAAACCCTTTGGCAAACTATTAAAAAAAACAAAATAATTCGATTTCATTTCTTTCTTTTTTATTACTTACTGGATTATGATCTATTTTTAATCGTGTGACCTATAATAAAACAAAACAAGAATTTTGTATAAACTGAATATTTCATTTTTAAGTTTTTTTACATTTTCATTTTGATATGCAGTTACAGCAATAAATTGAGTTTCTGGAAAGACAAATATATTAACATTATCCAACGCTGTTAATGATAATTTATTATCAACATCGGATGAATTAAAAGTTTGAATGATATGAAGACGAGGAATATATTTATGCATTGAATTAAGTACAATCTATAAAGTTAAAATTTAATATTAGAAAAAACATAAAAATAAATAATAATTACATGTCCATTTTGATCAGCTGTATTATTTGTTAATTTTAATTTACTAAATGATAATGGTTGTTTCATTAATTGTGCGCCTGTTGAATTACTATCTGGATGAGGATAAAATCGACCCGGCACTAATATCAGAATATTTATCAATATGATTCATAGAAAAAAAGAATGATACACTTACTATGCGGTTCAGCTGCACCAGTAACCATCCATTGAGAATTATGATATTTATAACGATGATTATCTACAGGCACAACATCCATGTAAACAATATATTTACTTGCTGGATCAAGTCCGGTTAATGAAACTTTAAATGTTGGAAACATACGCCTAAAAATATTTATATAAATTAACTTGAATCCTTTCATCGAGTTCTATTTTCTGTCTAAAACAAGACTATATGTTTTTTTATTATTTACCGCTGAGACTCTTTACAACTACTATAGTTGTTTAATTCATTAATGATTAACGAGTGTGTATAACACATCTTTAAATAGACTGTCACACTTGTTCATTCATTATTTTGTATCGTTTCTTTTCTTACCTTCCAGTTTTTGTTATAATCATTTCTAAATTAAGGTCAGAGAAACGTTTCCATAATTCCATATTTTCAAGTTTAACATCAATATTTGGATCACTACGTTTTGTTGTATGTATAAATGTATAAGGTGATCGTGTTGAATCTATATAACAAAATATTATTTTTTCATAAAAAACACAAAAAAATCTTTACCAGTAAATGGAGACATTTCATCATAAAAATTAAAACCAAAACCATATGCTGATGTTGGCGCATGACCATACATAAATGGTACTGGTGCTTTATGATGATGATGTGAATATGACATATAGGAAGAATTATAAAGTCCAATACTATCATCTTCATTTGGATATAATGATTTATTTCCTTCATCTGATGAAGTCGAACAGATGGCAAGTGCTGAATCAGATGATGAAAGTTGATGTTGCATTGATGGTGTTATGTAGGATAACATATATATGATGTAATTCAAATTGATTCCGTTTATGTATCTAAATGTTCAAGTTAAAAAGAATTGATATAGGAAAAGAGAGAGAGAGTGCGAGAAAAATTTTCTCTTTTTTTTTCTTTTTATTCGTCCAATCGATCGATTCATCCAATAGAATTCTTTCAAAAATTGTCTTTTTTCTTCTTCAATAAACATTTAGACCATTTATATTTATTACAATTGCAACTCTCTATTACTTCGTTTTGTTTTTATGATGTGTGACTATAATCATTTATGAATAGAGAGAGAAACGGAGAGTCATTCAAGTTTCAGTATGACTTTGTGATGATGTGATCGAATCTCGAGAGAATATATTTAACTAGTGTGAACATCCCATTTCAGATATTAAATTCATTTGAAAATTTTTTTATTTTAAATATATAGACGTACAAGAAAGAAGAAGAGAAAAAAACACTTGTCTATCAAAAATAGGGTGTATTATAATTATTTGTTGGATAATATCCATATGCAGGAAAATTATTCATTGTCGATCGTGAAGTTGAATTCATATAAGGATTGTACATCATTGTTGATGAATCATTTGTGTAAGGATTATAAGGAAATTGATGATGAGGATATATAGGAGAAAAATTTAAATCTTGTTCATGATGATTTATGTATGTTGGTGTTGTTGAATCTGGAATAGTATGGTGTAATGGTGGTGATATTGAATCAGGTGATAATAATGATGAATCACTTTTACATAAACGAGAATGATGTTCTTCATATTTTGTTGATTTTTCTAATGGAAGACTTGATTGAAGACGTTTGAGAGATTTTGAACTATTCCTATAATAAATTCTATTAAAATACCCGTTTTATTATTAAATTTATATTTACTTTTTTCCATGTGTTGGTTCGCGAAAACCTTTTGCAAATGGATTATTATCAATTTTTAAATTTTTGATCTATTTAACAAAAACAAAACATAACCATCATTTTAAAATATATGAATAATGAAATTTACCTCATCATTTTGATAAGCAGTAACAGCAATAAATACTGTTTCATCAAATATAAATGTACTTAAAGGGCCTGTTCGCATTGAATAATCATCAGTTGCTTGAATAATATGTAAACGTATTATATATCGATGCATGGAATTTAAAAGAATCTAATCAACAAAATTATTATTTCAAATAATAAGAACAAAGAATATTTTACTTGATTAGGATTTTGCATTGGGTTATTTGTTATTTTAACTTTATTAAATTGAATCGATTGTTTCATCCATTGAGCGCCAGTTTGTGGACTATCTGGATGAACGAAATAACTGAAAAACAAAAAAAGTTAATTCGAAAAAAAAAGATTTTTTTTCTCTTACCGTCCATAGATATGTGGTTCTGCTTTACCGGAAATAATCCATGCAGATTCTTGATATTTATATCGATTATCATCAATAGGTACGATATCAAGTAAAACCATATATTTCATATTTGGATCAAGGTCACTAATAGAAGCACGAAATGTTGGAAATAATCGTCGACCAAGTCTAAACAATCAACAAATAATAACGACATAAAATAAAATATAAATTTTAACATACTTAGTTATAATCATTTCATTGCCTATCGCATAAAATCGTTTCCATAAATCTATACCTTCAAGTTTAACACATACTTTTGAATCAAGTTGTTCACGTTTTGTATCTAAAATAGACAAAAAATTCTATATTAAATTATTGAAATAAGTTTTATTTACCTGTACAACCAAAATAATTAATAGGATCTACATGTGGATTTGTTGTTGGATAGAATGAATTATACATATTAGCAGCAGCAGTAAATGCAGCCATAGAAGCATAAGCCGAGGAAGCAACAGCAGCATGTTGAAAAATATTATTATCACCGAGCATTTCTTATTTTGTTAGCGGTTTGTATTACTAATTTTATAGACTAACGTTTGTTTTTTTATTACGTTTATATTTCTTCTTTCGTTTATATGATTATCTACCAATCATATATAAGAGAATAATTCTACTCTAGATTTTTTCTTCTTCTTCTTCTCCTTCTTTTCAATGTGACAATATGTTTATATGTTAATATTTGTTAATACAATCAGACAGCTATCTATTTTACTTAATTTGTATGAGATGATTGTCTATATATTTAACTTGTCGATCTAATCATCAGTTGAATTAATATTGAATTATGCCAGCTGTATCTTTTACTTTCACCTTATTAAGTGTAAACAAGCTGGACATCGTCTAATTAACGATGAGCTCATTAAAATAGAAGAGAAGTGAGATCGTGAGAGTAATAGATAAAAAGTCTTTTTTTTTGCTTGTCAGAAAATGAATTAGTTTTTAAAAATTACAATCAATTGTAATCTATATCTTCTTCTTTTAACAATTGTCAGTTTGTTCTTTTACCACCTTTTAACTTGTCGCATGTTTAAGAAATAGAAAACAAGATTAAAAAGATGAGTCGATTTGACAGCATTATATAACAACCTGATGGTAATAATAAAACGATGATGCTTGTCTATTTACGCATATGGACTAATTTCTTTTCTTCGCTTTTCATAATCAGATGTTAGAGATATACAACAGAGTTTAGAAAAACGAATCAATAATGACCGATGAGAAAAACGTTGCAGGGCGTTTAGCTTGATCAGTCATTATTAAATAGATTATATCTGATGCGACCTTGTATAGATAAAGATCAACATATAATGATTCATTCTACACCTAATTATAGATGCTCGTTCGTTTTTGCTTTTTGTGCAATAAGTGTAATATTTTTAAAAAGTAAAATTCACAGAAATAAGTGCGAGTGTAAAAAGGTACAATGAATTTTGCAAAATTAAATTCAATGTGCTAAGAGAATTATTATGTTTAATTCAATTTGAAAAAAATAATAGTAAGAAAGAAGTTTGTTTTTCGTTTTTTTTTTTAATCAATTGATCAATATTGATGCCGCATCTTTCTCTTTGATAGATGTGTGTGTTGCTGAAATTGGAATCAACAAGTTGCTTGCTGCTTTAAGCTACCTTCACCTTGTTTTTTCTTCGATCAGTTACCGTTGTTGCTGTTTTTAACACTATATACTGCTTTGATCTTGTCGGGTATTAAAATTGCCGATAAAAAAAAAACTAAAAGTTTGAAAAATGTGTCAATTTAATCGTTCATTATATCACATAGAAGAAGAAAAATATATTTTTCTCATTGTATAGTTAAAGATTAATTTGCTTGTAATATTATATATTTTGCGCATAATTACATTCGCCATGTGCTCACTATTACTGGATTATGTGAAAATAGTAGATGAATGAGATTGATCTTTTTAAAACAGTCTAATTATGATCGGTTTATCACCTTCGAGTATAAAAAACGATTATTCGCATATTTGAAAAAGACTGATCTACTAGAAAAATAAATATGTTGTCAATCGATTTCGTTCTCGTATGTTACAGATCGATATATTTCTTTTACACCTAGAAATACGGCCTGAAGCTAGTGTATCATCGCTAAGAAAAATTCACGGATCGATAACTTATGATCGACCACCTACTGGTATTACTTGTTCAACTATATGAAAAACCATACATAACAAATGATTGACCGTTGCATATTACACATCAACTTGAGAGTAAACAATCAAGAAAATAAAATATGCATTTTCTTTTTCTTATTTTTTAACACCATATGCTATTTTCGCTATGTGCTTCTGAAAGTTGCCGTCTCATATATGTGCATTATGAGGTGTTGATATCAGTTGAATGACCGGTGTGTTAAGTCAAATGTCGATGGAAACATACTTCTTTCATCTTTAAACGTTTGACGGGCGAATATACATCGAAAAAAATTGTGTGAATAGATTTTACGCCTCACAAAAATAAAATATCGTTACAAAATCAAATTGAATCAATTCGCAACTACTGAGCTTATTCGTTATATGTACTTTTTTGTATCAGCTAAGTATAATCTTTAGTTGTATCACAGTTTATGAAACTAGATCAAAAGTGTGTATTGATATAACTATCAAAATATGCGGAAACTTCGGATTGTATCCGAGAGTCATGTGTACTGCAAAAAGTGTAGATGGAAATATCAGTATTTTTACAATAACTCAGGAATGGCAAGTACAATTAGGCTTGAATTTGAACTCGACCGAGATCTTGATGAGATTGAATTGTGTAGAAAATTTCGTTAGAATCTGCCTCTCCTTTCAAAAGTTATCGTGTATACGGATGAACGGCCGGACGGACACACTGAGCGATTCTAGTAGTATACTGACTTTTTGTGTACATCAAAAATAGATCTATTATAAACAAAATTTATTTCATTCATAATATAAACTAATATTTATTAACACAAGTAATGACATCTATGAAGATGCAAAAGAAATCAGCTATATAATAAAAATTACTTTGTTATTTCTCAACTTTAAATTTACGAACCAACAAATGAACGTTTTATCTTCAAGTTACTCATAAAAAATTAGATACAATTGACAAAACCTAATAGTACAGTTGATAAATTGGGTCAAAAGTAGTTATGAAACGTTATACATCTAACAAACACATGAACATGTAAATCTTTGATACATCTCAACTAATATTTTCCATTGTGAAAGATTAATAGTATTTTAATAAATATTCTTTTATTTATGATAATCAATTATTGTATAATTATGAAGTATTTATATCATCGTATTACTTGAATAAAGACGGGTTTGATTTTATTCTAAACATACACTTATAAAAATAATAAACAGTATTTGTCTCAGTAAAAAAGTCATAGTTTGACCTGGCAAGGTTATTACTGAAAAATAATATCTGAAATGCAAATAAATATCGAATCAAGGTTTTGATACATAGACGATGACTTGATTCTTCTAAATAAAATAAGTATGTTTGAGGTTTGCATAGGAATACTTAAGCCATATTCATCTAATTTTAATGGTTATGTCTGGCTACATATGGGAGATAGTTTTAAAGATTATAATTTTTACATTATTAAAAATATATCATCTTTAAGTGAAATACTTGAATGGAAAATCAATTTATTTAATATAAAGGATAAAAAAAGACAAAAAAAAAAAGAAAAATACATTAAACTTGACTAACAAGTAAAGTTGCTGAACGATGATGTTGCGTATAGTCAGATGGTTTCGGCTGTTGTTTTTGTTGAATGATCATTTGTTGACCTCGTAGTCTTGCTGCTTCTACTTGTTCTTGTGGAAAACGTTTAATAGATGGCATAGGTGCTGTTTTATCAGTATTCTTATTATTTTGTGAAGAAATCTCTTTCGCTAATTTTATTTCTTTACTCATTATTGGAAGTTTATAAAGATTTGTAACAGTTTTTCGTATTGCATCTCGGTATTGTGTTTCATTTGTTGGATATGAAGTTGAACGTAGAACAATATCATTTTCATCATCATCATCATCATCGTCGTCATCATCGTCCTCTTCCTCTACCTCATCATCATTATCATCAAATGTTGCCATCATTGTAGGTTGTTGATTTAATGGTAAACTCCAATTTTTAGGACGATTTCGGTAATAAATTTCTGATTGAAATATTCGAATTTTTTCATATGGTTTTTGATACATATTATCTGATAAACGTCGTGATGATTTTTCAACTAATGAACAATTACCATTTAAATCTGGTAATGATATAGCTGTTGCTGTTTGTACTGGAGTATTTTTGACTGTTAAACCATGATTTGTAATTGCTGTAAATTCTTGTTCTTTCTGTATTTTCTTAAAATTCCAATCAACTTTCGTTGTTAAATAAATCCATAATACAAGTATGAGTAAAACATGAATAATTTCAAAAATAAATGTAAGAAATAATAAATTTAAATGTGTTTGAATATAAAGTAAAAATATATCATGTACAAGTGGCATTTTACATGATGTATATAATAATAAAATAATAATTGCAATTAAACTTGGACAATAATTTGAACAACGATCATAACATGATGTTTTACAATTAAAATTTTCATGATATTTAAAACGATTGTAACCATAATAATAAAATGTTAATGATGATATATAAATAAGAAATTCAAGTAATAAATAAAGAAAAAATGTTGTATATGGTTGATGAACAAGTAAATAACCAATGTTTTGTGTTGATTCAATTGTATTAAAACAAATATTTTTTATTAATAATTGAAATGCACTATACATTAAACACCATTGTATAACATTAAGTGCAAGAGCAAATGAATAAATGATTGAAAATATTTTTGATATTGACCAAAATACATATGGTTCACGTAGAATACATATAAATGAAGCAAATAAAAAATTAAATAGACTTAAACGTGAATAAAAATCAATTGAAAATGATTGTGATAACGTTGTTATTGTTGTTGTATTTGATAGAGTTAAACGTTTTATAGAAGAAATTATTGGTGATGATAATGATGAGGATGATGATGACAATGATGGAGACCAATCGAAAAGTAGATCAAAATCAGTACGCCATAATAATGCTAAATTAATAAAATAAGATAATTATTTCAATTTCATAGTACACCAGTGACGAATCTAGGAGATCGGTTCCTCTCAGAAAACTAACAATACCTGGGGAGGGAATACGAATTTATCAAATGCTGCAAGCCGAAAAAACAGTTTTTCTAAACATTTGATCTTCCCCCTCCCCGAAAATTAATTCCTGGGTGCGTGCCTGTAATGCACTACGTTTATCTTGTGGGCTCTAGTGTGAACTGGAATATTCTGAACTGATGCATCCTCCTATTGGTTTGAAAGGGTTATGATCGATTTACTGTTTTTTTGACCTGTAATAGCAGTAGTAGATGAATGACTTTGAATCTGAAGTTTTCACATATCCTTCTTGAGATTATAGTTTTTCAAGAAACGACAGTCTTTTAAGATAAATTTTAATGTCATGCGAGAAGCAAACGTTTTTCTGAAAATTGTAGAATGCATTCATCTACTACTCACATGCTATGACAAATAAAAAGAAAGTATTAAATCGATCGTAATTCCTTCTCGGAGCAATAAGGAGACGAATCAACTTAGAGGTATTTCAGTACTCTCACTAGAGCTTAAAAGATAGAATTAGTCTCAATTCAAAAGCTTTTTATCACGTAGAGTAATTCCTCACTCTCAAGTATTTCCGAGCATCGTCATTCAGAATTTGGACCTAAATATAATTTCTATATTATATGAATTTAATCAAATACTCCAACTAATGTTGTGATGAAATAGGAATTTACTACATTCTTCAAAGAGACCTTGTAGTACAATATCAGTTTTGTTCAAACAATTGTATACATTAGTATTGATGGACTTCTTATATTACACTTTCTAGGACTTTCTGTCCTTAGATAAACAATTTATGCGATCGTCTACTCGTGCGTTATCTTAATCGTTTCGTCATTTTCCTTGATATCCGAAAAAAATGTCTGCTATATTTTTAAGTCTCCGAAGAATTCATTACCTGAATCTTTTAATCCAATCATAATTTGTTTAGCATCAATTAATACCGTTGATATAATAATAAGAAAACTCATAATTAAATGTAAAGTACTACTTAATGAAAAACAATGATGCCATAAACTAGTACATAATGATGTTTTAGAATTCTTCGAATTATTTTTATTGAAATCATGAATTGTTAATTGTTGATTATCATTTGATAAATTTTTTATTTTAAATAAAGCTGGATAAATAAAAATAAAAAGAAGAATAAGTGATGTTAATATACATATTTTTTGTATTAATAATTCATATTTTGGTGATGATGATGAAGATCTAGGCCATGGTAATTGATCATTAAAATAACAATATTTAATACCAAAATAGATTAGAATTAAATGAATTATTACAACAATTATTGTATACCAAATACGAGAAAGGCTAATAAATTTAGCTCGTACCATATCTTCACTGATTCAATAAGTTGACTGATAACATTGTTCCGATATATGCCCGCTTTTTTTCTCTTTCTCTTCTTCCTTTTTCCTCATATATATATATATATATTAATACTAGTGCATGCATCGACCAAGTGCACACATCTGGCTTGATCGTCCAGTCAATCGACCTATCCCTATTTTTTCTTTCTTTCTCAGATTATATTTCGCTCATCGTATACATACATTAGATAGACAGGATTATAAGCCGAACGATTGAGTGTAGACTAGCTAATTATATATCAGATTGATTGAATAATTGTGTTAGTCTAGAATGTGAATGTCCGAGAAATGAAGAACACGCTTTCCATATAGATTTGGTATATTTAGATACAAATAAAATCAAGATTAGATAGTTTTTCTTGATTATTTTAACCTTTGAAAATCTACTAGATATATAAAACAAAATATTTGATATTTAAATATCTAACTATGATATGAGACATCTTGATCCCTACGGGAAAAAAAATGATAACATTTGACATCAATATGTGTTTTGTTCAGTATATCTAACTAGTACATGAAATTGTACTTGACCTTTATATAAAAATAAATGATGAAACTACGTGACAGTTCAAGTATATTGATTCTCGTCTAATACAATGAATATGAATATTATCTTAGATGTTATAGAAAAAAAAAATGAAGGATTGTTTATTGTAACACTTGTTACTTGATAGGATACCTTATAAAGAAAAGTAGTCTGTCGTTTTACAAAGCAATATGTATAACATACAAGAAAAATAATCGATTAAAACATTTAGAAACTTTCATTTTATTTCTCTTGAATTTAAACATGGTGATTACATATTTCTTGTTATAACATAATATTTATTATAAACATGTTGATCAACTAAATGTGTAAGTGGTAATGGAAACAATATTAATGTTTCCTACTGAGAATTCCGACGGTTGATTGCTATCTGATAGTAGATAGAAACTAATTTTTTTTCTTCGTTTATTTTTATAGTATAATAATGAAGAGAAAAGGGAAATAGATGACTACATCCTTCTCCGTTCTTAATGAAATTTGAGTTTTCTAACTTCTACGATCATATGTGATCATCATTTATCAGTTTTAAGTGTGCGTAGTACATTGAAATATAAAACTTGCAAACTATTCTTGAGAATTTATAGGAAAAAAAAATCTGTGTATTATAAAAATAGTTTGTTGATTTTTATACCCATAGAATAATTTGTGTCTTTATTTTCGAATCAAATATTTTTTATTTCTAGTCAAAAAAAGCAAACAATGTCCCAACAATCTTATTCATTCCTTTGTCTTCGTTATGTTCTCGTTTGGTTATGCATTTCAATGGTTATTATTCAGGTAAGATTCTTCTTTTCCGCACTATGCATTAAATCTTGTTCATTCAGCTTACTCAAGCATTAAACGATGATGTATTCGTATCATCAAGTGAGGATAATACTAATCATCAGTTAGATCGTCGTAGTTCGAAAAAAGTTGCTCAAATGTTACAACAAATTTTACAACGTGGTGAAATGCAAGTTCAACCACAACGTATTCATGCATTTCTTAATCAACTTCATCGTCGTGAAACAAATGACTAAATATTAAAATCAATAAAAAAAAGAACATTCAATTCTTTATTTATTTTGTTCTAAAGAAAAGAGAAAGTTTTTTTTTTCATCAACATTACGAAGAAAAAAAAAAGAAAAATTAATTATATGTATATATTCTTCTTTCACAAATCTACATGGACAATAAGAAAAAGATTGTGAGGAAAATATTATTCGAAACTGAGTTTTTTTTTCAATTCAAAATTGAGCTTTTCTTTGTTTTTGTTTTCGATGTTGTCTAAAAAAAAATACACCCAGAGAAAAAGAGAAGCACAAGTATATAGCAAAACCAACACTTGTTCTTAAATGATCATAGAAAAAAAAAGAACTGCTAAGAGGCAAACACACAAATACATAGTAGCAAATATAAAAAAAAAAGAAAACAAAAATGAAAACGAAGAATTTGTGATATGATTAAGACAAGGCAAACATTATTGGATGTTCAATAAATGATATTTCATGGTGTTGTATCAACACATAAACTACACGATCGATCAATGCCCTAGAAAGAGAAATGAAAAAGAAAAAAATGAGATAATTAAATAAAAAGAGTAATTTTTAAAAGAGAAAATCAAACTAAGCAAGAAAAAGAGAGCATGAATTTAAGATGATAACCCACAGTATCATTGCTCGAATTGTTATTATGGGATGATTTCAGGAACACTTTCATGACTTCTGTCAAGGTCGGAAACATTCCACGATGTAGATATCTTTATATATATGTATATACATAGTCAGATAATATTATATTTCTTATGCAAAAAAAGGATAATAACATACTTTTGTTGGTGATGTTTGTGGATGTTCAGAACGTGATGGAGAATAATTTCGTGTTGATGATCGATAATTATTTGTACTAAAAAATATAAATTTCAATTAATAAAGAATTATTCTATAAATAATAAGTTGTTTTACGCTGAAACAGATGGCGTTACTCTGGGTGATGTACTACGATATCGTGAATCGTATTCAATATTTGATGTAAGATCAGTTAATTTTCGTAAATCTTGAGCTGCTTTTTCTCTGGAATTAAATTGTGAATTATATTTCATATTAATACATAAATTAAAACAAAATTTACCTTTCAAATCTTTCACTTGTTAGTTGTCGTTTAAGTCGATCATTATCCGATTCTAATCCAATAACTTGTGCTCTTAATGCTGCTATTTCTTTTCCTTGACTTTGTCTGAAGAAAAGAAAAAAAAGGATTCATCATTAAATATTATAAATAAAAATTCTTTTATTTTCATACATTTTAACATCAGTCATATTAGCACGTTCTTTTGCTAATTGTAAATCAGAATCTTTTTCTTGTGCTTGTACTTGTGATTGAAATTCTTTTTCTCTTGATGAACCAATAATTTCTTCTAAACTACGTACCATAGCTTTTTCATTATTTATTTGTGTATGTAACATATCGATTTCAAGTTTCATATCACTTATAGCTGCTTGTAATTGTTCATTTTCAATTTCTCTTCCAGTTAGTTCACGAATAATATGTTCTTTTTTATTTTCAACTGTTGAATTAAGATCACGAACATTGGATATTTCAGTTGCATAATTTTGTTTTTCAATTTGTAATCTTTTAATAATTTCTTCATTACGTTGTATTGAACGATTCATATTTGATAATTGAATTTCATATTCATGATTAACAGAAATATGCTAGAAAAAGTTAAATAAAAATAAAATACGTGAATAAAATTTGTCTTATTTAATACTTGTTGAAGTTCACGTTCAAGATAATCAGTACGTTCTGCTAATCGTTTCATATCAGCTGATTTTATATGTAATTCTTGTCTAAGATTAGCTGCTTGAGATTCGATATCGGCAAGTGTTAATTTTGCACGACTTAATTCATTTGTTGCTTCTCTATATTGTTCAAATAAAGATGTTCGATCATTTTCCTAGAAGAAAAAATTAGTTTAAAAATTCACATGTTTGTAAATTACCTTTTGTGATATAACATTTTCACATTTGGATACTTCTTTGATATATTCTTGGACTTGTAATTTCAGATTTTCTTTATCATCAATAGCATGTTCAAGTTCTTGATGAAGTGTCTAAAAAAAAGATATGAGATAATAGAAAAATATAAATTTCAACAAATGATACAATATAAAATAGTGACGCAACAAGGAATTTTTTGGAGAGGCTGTCATAGAAGATAAGCTGCTTTTCGGCTTGTGAGAAGAAATTAGTCCGTACTCACGTCTGTTTGGGTAACATAATCTCTTCATTGAGTGTATCACTAATCTATAAAGTAACTCTGCCTATTAATTGATTGAAACAGTTTTGGATGTTTAGGTAGTTATACAAAGATTTCTTTAGATATAAATAAAATCTCGAAGTTTGTAAAGTATGTTAAGAATTTTTCGATATGCTACTTTTTTGTTATCATCAATCATAAAGTCCACGTTCTTGATTTAATACTACTTCTTTCCACAGAATAATCAGAGATAAATGAATCCAGTGTTTTATCTAGCGAGTGGGCGACGCCCACCCAGAACTTTCATTTCACCCACCCGGCAGTTCGATTCGCATAGCCGAAAAAAGAAACCTGTATAAAATACTGAATGAATCCTATCTAACCATATTAAACTCTATGATTGCTTCGAATAGAAAAAAGTCAATGGACAGTTATTGTTTATTTGTCTTCCAATTAAAATCTCTAGATTTTTATCCTTATCTGAGATCATCTATTTTACAATCGATATTCTCTATGGTTATCAGTAATTTTCTATTCTACTAATATTAAAAACGATTATTTTTGAATAATTCTAAACTTACTTGATTTTCTCGTGTAACAGTTAGAAGATCATCTTGTAAGCGTTTATTATCTCGTACACCAAGATCAAGTTTACGACGATATTCATTTAATTCTTCAAGATTTCTATCAAGTTGCATTCTCATACTTGTTATTTCTTTTAATTTTTGTTTTGTATCATCTTTTGTACGACTAAAAATAATAAAATATAGAATTTTTTCTTCTTCTTCTTCGTCTTTCTCTTACTCTAGTGCAGCTTCTAATTCAGCTATCATCATACTAAGTTCTTCAATACGACGTGTTTTTGAATTAAGTTCTTGTATTAAATGTAAATTTTCTTCAGCTTTTAAATCAAGTTCACCACATAAACGATCTTTTTCTTTATCAAGTGTATGAACAGTTGAACGAACAACATGAAAATCATCCTTAATACCTTTATTCATTTCTTGTGTATCATCTAAATTAAAAATTTCTTATTGATTTAAAACAAAAATTTTAATCTTACAGAGTTTTTTCTCAAGTCGATGTGTTTTTTCTTCTTGTACTCTAAGTTCTTCTTTCTTTAAATTTAATTGTCGTTGATTTTCTTGTACAAGACGTTCAGCTTCTTCAGATAAAAATCTTAATTGTGATGATGTTGTTTTTTGATCATTTAATTCTTGATTTAATTGTGAAATTGTAAATAATTGTTCATCAACTTTACTTTCGTAATCTTTAATCTGTTCACGTAATAAATGATTTTGTTGAAGAATATCTTCACGATCATTGTCAAGCTTTAATAAAAAAAATCTCGATGAGAAATATATCTTCGAAAATTATATTTCATACTTTTCGTATTTCAATTTGAAGATCTTCAATGCGTTGTTCTAATCGTGCACGTTCAGTTAAATTTGTGTCAGTTGCAACCTAACATAAATTAATATAGAAAAAAATGAATATAATAAAGATAGAAAATTTTACTCGTAAACGTTCACGTATTGTATCACGTTCATTTGCACTTGTACGTGCTTCAATAAGAGCTACAAAAACGAAAATGTATAAGAAAATTTTTTTCTAAAAATAAAACTAACCAGCATCACGTTCACTTTCAACTTTACGTAAAATTGATTGAGCAGCAAGAGAAACTTTAGGTGTTTGAACACTTTGAAGAATATCATGACGAGCTCTTTGCAATTCTTCTTTTGCCTAAAATAAAATGTTTATTTTTATTCTTTATTTAATAGAATTTCTCATAACTAACTTGTTCGTAGAGTACACTTATATTATCTCGTTCATTAGTAAGAACTTTTATATTGCCTTGAATCTAAATAAATTCAATTGAATAAAAAAAAGAATTTGTTTTTATTATTTAATACCTCTCCCATATGGCGTTCAAATTTATTTAATAATAATTGTAAATCTTCTTTTTCTCGTATAACTTTAGCTAATTGAGGTTCATCCATATCCTAGAAAATATTAAATCGTATAAATATTTCTTGAAATTAATTAGAGTATCTACTGCAAAGATTAATAATATTTGATTTGTATTGAAAGAGATTTCGAAACTATATGTAAATGATGTATGTTATAATGTGTAATTTACGGGTAAGAAAATAAATTTCAAAATATGATTTATTGAAAAACAATATCAAATGTAAATTGTTTTAAAGTGATTGATTCAACAAATGGATGAAGTTTTTTTGGGATTCTCGAATTTCGTCATATATATAGAAATAGCTCCTGGTAACTATATTGAGAGGTTTAGACTATACTATGCTTATTCTGATTCTATTAGGTTAATTTCTCACATGCATTTTACACTAATCCTGTGTTATTAAAGTTGGCGGAAAACCACTGAAGTTTCGCCAACTGGCAAAGAGACAGTAAGTCTTTTTTTTTTGAATTATCAATTAAAAGAGTATTGAAGTGTGATGGTAGATATTTCAATCTGTTATTCTTACCAGATTATACGCCTGTTTAACTAACTAACTAACAAAATCAGAATAATTCTCTCAAAATAAACCATGATATATCCTATACTTATTTTCCTTTTTCTCTTTCGAGTCACGCATACTATTTAACTTTCTAATAATAGTAAAATGTTTTTTCCTTTGTACTAATAGCTTACTTTAGATGATCGTTTATGTTTATTAAGTTCTCTTCGAAAACGATCACGTTCTTCTTCAACATTTCTCAATTGATTTTCAAATGCAGTTAAATCCTTTTAAAATATAAAACATAAATTCTATAAAACAGGAAAAAATTAAATAGTCTTACTTTAGTTGGTGATGATCGATGTCGATTAATTCCACAAACAGTACAACGTGTCGGTGATGTACTGCCATTACTTCCTGATCGTCTACCAAGTTGCATAACGGGTGATGTTGCGATATCACGACGACCTGTTGTACGTGCACCAGGTGTTGGTGATAATGAACGACCACGTAAACGTGAAGCCGATGGTGATGATGATGATGATGCACCACGTAAACGTTCACTAAGTAATTTTTGTAAAGTTTCAGTTTCGGCTTTATACATATTACGTTCATCTTCAACATTTTTTAAATGAATATCAAGTCGAGCTGGAAGAGAAAGTTTTTTTGTTGATGAAGCACCAGATACTGTTGGTGTTGGAGCTTTCGTTGTACGACGACATTTTTGTAATTCTTGTAATAGATCTTTTTCTATATAATAAAACACAAAAAGATAAAATACATAAGATTTATTGATCTTTTTTTTACCATTAAGAACTAATTTTGAAACTTGTCGACTTAATTTAGCTTTATCCGCTTGTGTACGTTCGAGAAGTGTTTGTATACGAATAATTTCATTTTCACGTTCACCACATTGATTTCTTGCTGCTTCAAGTTCTTCAAGTAAGTTCTTTTTTTCCTTTAAAATATAAAAAAACAAGGAATTATCAACTCTATAGATGATAATTGGACAAAGGTTGCGCCCACAAGGTGTATTTATCAGGTTAAAGAGTGGCAAACTATTTTTCTGAGGTTGCGATTTTAACATAACCAATGAATATTTTTTATTGAAATTTTATAAATTTTTTTTCGATACTTGTCTTTATTGCCCTAAGGGAATAATGAAGAAATATTCTGCCTGTTTCTCTATGAGTGCAAAGGATTATTCAAAATTTTCATGAAAGCTTTTATATAAAATTCAATCCCTCAAAAATGTTACTAAAAATTACCTTTAACTTTATTGTATTATGTAAAATCAAAAAAGAACAGTTACGTATCATTCTGACTTAAATAATAAATTTTTAATCGTATGAAAATATTATCTCTAACTGAATGTCAATAAAATCTAGTTTGTTTTGAAAAAACAATCCTATTATCAAATATACAACTGTAATAAAACGTTTATCATACTCTTAAAAAATCAACAATAGATACTTATCGTATCTGACACATTATAAAACTTAAAAATGAAATACATACGGTGGCTAAACAAGCAACTTTAGTATCGAGTGATTGCATTTCTCGATGATTATATTGAATTTCAATCTTAAAAAATAGATAAATGATGAAATTCAAAAAAACGAAATATTTTTTTCTTGTACTTTAGCTTCATTTAATTCTCGATCAGCTGTTTCAACAGTAAAATCTTTGTCAGCTTGAACTTTTCGTGCAAGACGATCAATATCTTTAAGATCTCGAACTAGATCACTAGCTTTAAGACGTTCTTCAAATTGTTTATCTGATAATGTACGTTTAAGCTCAGTTACTTCTTGAAGACGTCGTTCTAATGCACGATTTGTTTCATGAAGAAAATCAATCTAAATATGTAAGATTTAAAAACAAAGTTTAAACTAAAAAATCTATTTGTTTACTTGTGCACTTTGATTAGCTATAACTTTATCATTACTTCTTAATCTTGATTCAAGAGAAAGAGTATCAGATGAACGACCACCATCAAGCACACGATGAAGTCGTTCAATTTCACGATCACGATTTTCAACCTATAAATCATAAAAATAAATCCAATTTTTCGAATAATATATATCATATCATATTTTAAAAGGTTTCTTTAAAAAAAATTTCTTTTTCTCATCTCATTTGTAAATAAATGATTTTTTTTGAGTACAAACCTTGTGAGTACTAGACGAACGGAGTGGATATGTTCCGTTCATACTCGTTTTTGATCTTGAAGAATGACGACTAGATGGATGAGAATAACGTGAAGGCAATGTCGATCTTGCTGTCGCTCTCATTAATGTCGAAACAGTATGATTATTGTGTAAATCAGTAATTGGACCATTACGTCGTGAGGAGTACATATCTCCTACTATGTCTAAATTTCTCCTTGTATATTTCTTTTGATGAATGTCAGATTCTCATTCGCAAAAATTTTCCTTAAGGGATCTATTGTGCGTCTTCTTCTTTCATTCACTTTCAATTTTTCTAGATATAAATGAAACAAAACAATTGAGAAGAGAGAGAGAGAGAAAGAGAGAGAAAAAAAATCAAATTGAAGTCGGTTTTTTTTTGTTTTCTTTTCTATTCACTAACAACATTATATACATAGAGATTTGTAGCATAAAAAAAACAGTGAAGTGAAAAAGCGAGTTATAATATGTTTGAAAAGAAATTGAGAGAAGAAAAAAAAATGAAATTGTTAAACAAAACAACATTTTCATTTTTAATAAAATAATATACTATGTGTGAATGCCTTTGCCACTATTATTCACGGAAGATGATGACCATGAAACACACAGAAAAATTGTGGCTTGCGGTGGCATAACAAAGAAAAAAATTGGTATGAATTACTCGATGAAAAAATGAATTTAAAGAATGTATTACTTTCGTAATCCACAAGATAAATCGATCTAGTTACTAAAGAATACTAAGCATCGAAAGGAAGTAACCAATTAGATACATAGAATGAAAAACAACAAAAAAAAAGAAATGAATGATGATTTAATTTCGTACAAAATGTCTGTGACTGAGATGGTAGTTAATAGAGAATTTCTGTTCTTTTAACTATGCACATTCAATCAAGATTTACAACTTTCTTTTGCACTTGAAACGAAAGACGAAAGTACAGAACGGTATATTGTTAAAAGAAGAGATTGGCTTCTCTCGTTCGCTTTTTTTTCTCCTTCTTTACTTCTCTCCAATATATATATATATACAATACTCGTCTCTCAGTCACTTGCGGTTTTCTCTCATTATAACAATCATCTAAAGCAAATAGTAAATTGTCATTAAATAATTTAGTTAAAAATCATCGATCATTTTCTTTGTTAATATTATATATATACAAAGAATGAATAAAATTGTTCTTTTCTTTCAAAAATGAAACTTATTAACTAAATCAAAATATTAAAAAAAAAAAGCTCCCATATTATTATAATAACAATTAACAGAACATAGCATTTTTTTTTCTTGTTGTTTTTTTCCTTGTTCAATGTTATATATGTTTACTTTTTGATTTCGTAATATGAATCGATATTGATCTAGTTTATCATTATTTACTTATGCTATCAATAAGACGCGAAAAAAAATTTTGTTGATAAAATATAAATACTTATTGTTATCATTACAAGACCAAACATAAATTTATCTTCAATGATATTATTTAACGACAAAAAAAAAATTTCTTTCTTATATTATCTTGTTATTCTTTCTTTGTCTCTTACCTGATATTTAAGATTAGCCATTTTTGTTT
Organism: Adineta steineri; assembly: GCA_905250115.1. Lineage (NCBI taxonomy): Eukaryota > Metazoa > Rotifera > Eurotatoria > Adinetida > Adinetidae > Adineta > Adineta steineri. Next base: position 130,289 of record CAJNOI010000104.1, read on the forward strand.
CAACTTCATCAACATATTGTTTTTGTTGTTGTAATTCTAATTCTAATTCAGCTATACGATCTTCAGTTACTTTAACAATATCAATAATATATGGATCATTAACATAGGGTAATTGTTGTGCTGATGTACGTTGTGTTGATGATGATGATTCAGGTAACATTTCATCGATATCTAGTCGTTGACGACGAAATGGAATTGTATGTTTATTTCCACCTTAAAAAAATCGAATTAGTTTTACCAAGAAAATATTTTTTTAATTTTACCCGGTGTTTGAACGACAGCTTGAAAATTTTTTTCTTGTAATTCTAAAATTTTATTATCTTTTTGACGAGATTCTTTTTCTAATGAACGTAATCGATGAATATATTGAGTATTTAAAAATCGTAAATCAGCATTTTCATGTTCTAATTTTCTTAATTGACTTTTAAAATCTAGAAAAAAATTTCATATTTAATAGAAGAAATAGAAAGTATTTAATTAAATACCTTTCACATGATGATCAAGTTGTTCACGGCATTTAATTAATTCTAAATGTAAATCATTATTTTCTTTCACAAGTCGAGCATTATCATTTTTATATGGATGTGCTGATGAAAGTGTTGTTGATGATTGTGATGATGGTAATGGTGCTGCTGATGGTTGAGAATGTGTTGGAGCATTCTAATCAAATATTATGAAATAAATTTGTGGCATAAAGAAAAAAAGTTTATCAATTTACTTCTTTAGCTTTTTTAAGTTCTTCAGTTGTTTGAATAAAAGCTTGAAAAAGTTTTTCAACTAATGGTAAGGATTCAATAGCTAGCGGCTGTTTAAAACCAAATTGATCAAGACGTTTTCTTAATGTTGTATATTTTTGTTCAGATAATGATGCCATGATCAATCAGATCCTTATCTTCCTTCTAGTTTATTTTGCTATTAGAAATCAGTCCGAATGGAATCCATATTTACTTATCTAAAGTAGAGCAAAAAAACAACCGTAGTTAGATTTTAAATCTTTTTTATTTCTTAACTAGTGGTTTATTTAGAGATAGGAGAATGAAACGAAATAAGCCAATGAAATTCTCTGGCAACCATGATTCATGTCGTTATCGTGGTAACGTTAGCTAAACATATAGACCTAGATGTAAATTATAAGTTAGAATATTCAACTATGAATTTAATTTGATAAAGTAATAAAACGGATGAAAATTAATATTATATTGTATGTTATATAATATTTTTTATTCAATAGATGTCTGTAAATGTCTTGTTCAGAAAGTACGTATGATGATTAAATTGTCACAGTTTATCCATAAAACAGAAATGTCCGTCGCGGTTGAAAGTTTGCCGCTGCCGCGCCGCACTGATAATCAAAGAAAGCTACTGGCGCACCGTGATGGTTTCTGAAAAAATCTGCTGCTACCGCGCCGCAATGAACATCTCTGCCATAAAATTAATCTAAATCAAATCAATAATTTAATCCATTTAAGACTGATTTTGAAGTTTATAATCAACGTTCTTCATCGGTGAATCGATCTTTCATTATTTAGTTGACTTTTCTGAATAATTTTTCTCTGACAAATGATATCCTTAACTGGTATCTACAATTAGAGATATCACACGACTTGAAAGAGTTTACCGATGTGGAATTATAAAACTGTATACAAACGTTTTTCTAGTATAGCGGAAAATAGCGATCTTTTGATTCCTGCCCACTGCTAACCCTTTAACGAGCGACTTTTAGATGAGCAAGTTTTGCCAATTTTTTTCGCATTGAATGATAGCTTTGATGCAGAATCTTGAGAGTGGGTGTGGGTTTTGCCATGTTATCTACACCCACACCCTCATAGATATATTTAATCTCTGCATTATCATAGTATTTTATATCAAAATGATTGTTCTTACTTCACTGTAACTCTATCATTGAAAAGAAAAAAAGTGGTATATATATATGTCCCACCGCCCGTTAAAGGGTTAAGGTCAATGCCTTTATTCTTTAACTAATTATTGTATGCCCGTGAATTTTGTCATAATTAAAACAATATATATATGAATTTTAAAATTGTAAGCTGGAATAGATATTTATTCATACAAATGACGATTTAAAGCAGAATGAAGATATATATCAAAGAAATGAGATAAGAGATACAGAACAATGAAAAAAACTGAATTCTAATGATGAGAAGAAAAGAACATGTTTGACTTTTTTTTAAAGAGTTTTGCATGCTTTTATAAAACATAAAAATGAGCTGAATTATGTTATAGAATAATGTCATAATTTAATTTATAAGATAAGATCACGAAGTTTGAAATCTTTCTTGTGATGTTTCATTGTTGAATTTTTTGGCGAAGCTGATTTAGCGAAACCAATACGATTATTTCCAAAATCAAATTCTGTATACCATGGTCCAATAAAAACATCACCGAGAATCCAAAGTGGACCAGCTGGTGGTGGAATATCAATACCAGCAAAACCTGATATACAAAGTGTTTTATTAAATTGACTGACAGTTAAAATGTATTGTGGTCCATCCAAATAAAAATCATTTCCATTTATTGTAAAATGAACACGTGGTAAATCTGGAACTTTTGCGCAATCAATCATATACTAAAAACAATAGGTAAATATTTTTAAAATAAAATTCCAAAATCATTTTTTTTGAAAACTTACTTCACCGCCAGGAATTGGAAAAGCACCTAATTTAGAATTAAGACTTGCTATTTCAGCTTTTGGACCAACTAAAAGACTTGTACCAGTATCAGCAATACTTAAATAGGAATAAGTTTAAATTTGATATAGAAAGAAAAAAACTTTGTTTTTCTCTTACGCTTGACAACCACCTTGACAATATTGATTTGTATCAAGTGATATTCCATCAAGTTTAAATTGCCAATAATCTTTACGAGTAACATCAACATATGTAAATTCTCCTTCATATAATTCTGGATCCGAACCACCTAGATACAAAAATATAATCTTTAAAATATTCTATCCTGAGAAAAAATAAATAGTCTTACCAAAAATAATTTCACCACCTCGTGGATTTTGCGGATCACTAAAATTAATAAAAAGTTTGAAATCTTTAAAATTCATCGAAATCTACCGATCAAGCCAAAAACTAAATGCGTTTTGTGGAACTAATTTTTGTTCCCACATATTATTAAATACTGGAAAAACACCATCGACAGCAATTGATGGATATGCAAGACCGAGAATTCCTTGAATTAAAAAAAAATTTCAATTATTATTAAAAATAACTATTTTTTTCCTACCATCAAATTTAGCTGTAACAAAAACAATTCCTGGTTGTTTAATAGCTTCGGCAAATCCTTGATTTTGAACCTTAGCATCTCCAATCTAAATCAAGTCAATACATAAATCATATAAATTAAAAATATTATTCTTACCGTAACGGTATCTACACTAACATAACCTTGAAGTGAACCAGTACCGTATTGAATCTATGGAATAAAGATTAGAAAATAAAATGTTATCTTCGTATTGTTTACTTTAAATTCTGTTCCGTTAGCTACATATGTTGATGATTTTGCACCATTATATTTTCTATGTAATTCTAAAGTGAGAAGTTCTAAGTATCTTTTAAATATGTGTATATAACTTACGACAAGCAATATCAAGAAGTGAGCAATGAACACTAAATTTTGTAAAAATAGGAATATTAATATTTTTTGGTTTATATTTCAAATATTAATCTACCTTGGTACCCAAAGATTCGATGAGCCAGTACTAAAAGAAAAAGGGTTTTTTTTCGCAATTTATAATATTGAATAAAACATACTCGAATACAACGCGAAATGTTTGTGCCGGTGTACCAATGCCAATATCACCATAGTATTGTGCCTAGAGGATTAAAAAACAAAATATTTTATTCGGATACAGAATGATTTGTAGTATTTTACATCCAAATAGTTTGTTAATCCTTCAGGAATTGGTCCACCAAGACCATATTTACGTTCAAATGCATTTAATTTATGTGATTCAACTGAAAAAAGTTGATCATGAACCGATTCAATATGATGTAATTTTACTCTATATTTTATTTTAAAATAAAAAAAATATATTCTTTCGTTAAATTAATATTACAAACCGATGAAGTTGAGCATCTATCCCAACGATAATTAAAACAATTGCAAGACACGAAAGGCCTCGCATGATTTAAGTTATATACGTATGTATCTATAAATAAAGTAGAAATGTTTGCGTATAATGAAAAGAAAAATGCACACATATGTGAATAGAGATAAGAGCATATTCATTATGTTTTTTTTCTACACCAGTCATCAGTGAAGCGATCGAGCGTTAGGGGAGACGTAAAATAAAAACAAAAGAAGAAGAAAAAGTACATAGTTAAGAATGACTCATCAAAATTAAAATGATTCATATCATGTTTCTATTTTTGCCTAATTAAAAAAACAAAGTAACTATATATTTCGTCTCTGATCATATAGAAAATAAAAAAATCATCTTAGCTCTACAAAATATAATCAGAAATAATCAGTGTTAATACTTGAAATCATAAGTTTATTTTGATGTTAAAAGCGTATTTTTCAAATGTGTATTGAGATGTAATTGTTCGATATTTTTTTGATTAACTTTGATCATTGATTGACGAATTTTTCTAGTTGAAAGAAATGCTAATGATACAGGATTTTGTTGATATTTTATTATTAATGTATCAAATAATTTTTGTAGGGTTGCTTGCGATGTTAACGAATTTTGAATCGGTGTTGTTAATATCTTCGAAAAATGCTTTGTTCGAATATCATTTATACTTTCTCTTGTTAAATATCCATAATGAAATGATAAAGCTAAAAGTTTTTTTATATTCATTATTGATGGACAATTGAGTGGATCATGATTTGTTTCAAAACAGAAACCAGGTATATAAATAATTTCAATGAATTTTTCAATAAATAGTGAACAATTCACACATGGAATATTATGTAAAAGTATTTGAATTAAACATAAGGTAAATGGATCAATATATGCTATTGAACGACGTTCTTTGAAAAAAGTTACAGCTATTTGAGAGAAAAAGTTTTCCAATGAATCTATTCTTTTTAATGCATCAAGTATAGCACCATATTTAAGAAGATCACTAGTAATTGGTAAACATCAATTGAAAAGTGCATTTTGTAGACCAGCATTTAACTCAACTTGTCCTTGATCAGAATAATTGAAAAGAAGGTAATCATGAAAGAAAGTATGCACTACTGGATCGTTTGATTCTAAAAAAATATAATTATATAGTTTTGATATTAATTCGATTTGTAAATATTCCGTTGCTATGAGAAATGTTTAGGTACAATACAATAATCAAAAATGGGATAAGAATTAACAAATAAATTCTGAAATTTAGAGATAAATGCATTCGAAAAACAAGACACAACATACCCATTCCACATAAACGTTTAAATGATGAAGCATCATTAATATCTTGTAATAGTGGATTTCCATCATTTGAATATATTCTAAACGTATTGTTGGAGAAAGATTATTTGATACAACAGCTATTGATAAAGGTGTTTTAAGATCAGATAATAAAGTATTTGGATTAAATCTAGATTTAAGTAATAATAGAAAAATATTTTCATAATAGCATTATGTAATAATGCACTCTTTTGTATTTCTTCATTAAATTTTATTTGTTGTAAATAATAAGGATTGTTAAGAAGAAGATTTTGATTATTATTCAATTGTTTTATCCAATAATTGATTTAATGTCGGTTTATGTAATGAATTTGAATAAATATTTAGAATTGATTCATAGATTGATAATGATGGATGATATTGTTTAAATAAAATGTTTAAAAGATCAAATGATTGATTAGAATTTTGAAAAAAAACATCTAATTCACTAGTGAAATCTTGTAAACGTTGATCAGCTAATGATAATGATTGTTTACGTTTATTCACATGAGTTTTTTTCATCATAAACATATTAATATTTCTTTTACACACTTTACTTATGAAGTAAAATAGTTCTATTGCAGTACTGACTGACGGAAGTGAGTCGTCATAGGTGAAAAAAAACAAATGTCTTACTCACTTAAGTGAAATACTATGCATCGATAAAGTTTTATTGAAAAGTATAATAGTAGAATATAGTACTAATTATTGCAGAGGAAACAAAATTTATTTTCATCGCCTAATCAGTTCGACAAAATATAACTTTGCGGACAGGCCTTTCGTCTTTTCTGAGTAGATATGAATATCAGGAACCTTTACACATTAAACTCATTTGTAGACCTGGAAACTTAATAATGGGCCTCAGCTTTTTTTATGACAACTGAATCCAAATCGAGATGTATATTTTTTTTCTTTGCAAAACATACGATTTACGAAATTTGCCAGCCTTTACACAAACTGTACCGCAAACAAAAAAAAACCTTCGACTATGTTACCTCTTCGGAGCCCTAGAAGTAGTTTTTAAGGTCTACAAATGAGTTCAGTACGAGTCCCGTTGAAATGATTTAAATCCTTTTTTACTATTATTTGTTTGAATTCGATACGCTTACCTAATATATCAAATGCGCAAATTTCTCGTGTCATCAATATATTAGACTTCTCTCTCTCAATAGAATACGATCTAAAAACAATAATAATCTATATTGTTTTATTATTCTATGAACTAAATTTCACAATAATCAATAAATATCATTAGGTATTTTTAAATTTCTTTATTTTTTATTTGATGGTACTTTTCTTTATTTAAAACAAGCATTTTCTTCTTTTACAATACAAAACAACAACAACGACATTAATCTTCTTGTTATCGCCATTGATATTTGTTTATAATTTAAGTTTTGTACGACGAAAATGACGACGTTTCGAATTATATCGAATTGTATTTCCTGTACGCATTCGAATCTAAAAATAATACAAAAATTCAAAAAGTTTTTATTTCAATAATTATTAAATTCAAATTTACCCATTGTGGTACAGGTCGATTTTGTTTTTGTTTTTTAGCAAGAACCTTTTTGATCTTAAGAGTTTTATGTGAAGCCATCTGAAAAAAAAATATAATATATAAATATTCATATATTTCATTTTTTTGTACAATGCTCTCAGGGAAAACTTGGTGATTAGTCAACATGAAATTTTCTGTTAACAAATTTATCATCTTCGAGCATGTAGTTTTATATATAATTATGATAACTCTCATAGGTTTATCACCCATTGGGGCCAATCATTCTTTTGCGGTCCGGTTCTATCGTCTGTTTCTTTTACAGACAGCGGTATCTGCACTCCTTCCGTCTAACGATGTATTCGAAACGTCTTAGCCGTTAGTAAATTGTTCAGGATTATTCCATGGATAGTGATACTAAGGTTTGAACCTAGTACCTTGCGGATACGTGTCAAACAATGTAACCACTAAACCACAGTAGCCTAGTTTTATATATATAAATATATAAAAATGAGTTTATAAAAAAATACATTATCCAATCCGTGGTTCAACTGTAACAATATTTTTTTCATTAACAAACAAACGAATTCGAGTTGGACAATAATCAAGTGTAACTGGTGAATTATCACGAAGTGTTTGAATAAGTTCGATATCTAATTTGAAAAGAAATAAAAAGAAATATATTTAATTAAATAATTAATTATTCTAACCAGACTCTTCTTTAATAATTTTCGTAGCATTATCTACATCTTTGCCTACTAATTCGGGCCATACACGTTTTACACTTGCAGACATTTGATTAATTGAAAAATATTCACAAAATTTATTGATTAATTTTAAATGTCCCTCAGTTTTATTTTCAAATCAATAAACATTCTACTTCTTATGACTTCAATTTTATTTAAACCAATCAATTTATTAAGTAAATAATATTTGTAGTAAATTATAAAAATCAAATAAATATTAAATATAATATTAAATTTAAAAATAAAAATTCTTTTTATAAATATTTATTCATATTTATTTTTATTATCATAATTCAATAGAGGTCACTATTATCTCTTGACATCACAATATCCTTCAAAGTTGTCATGCTGCATGACTAGGCTAAAGTCCGACTATTTATTTTGATATTATCATCGTACCAAAATATTTTTTAGAATAATAATAAACTATGACGACATCCGATCATCATCATCATCATGACGATATAAGCAATAATCATCATTCATATGATGATGCCAATTCACGCGATGCTGAAATAGATTCCGGTATTTACAAAAAATATATTCACGATGTTTATTATTTATTTTTTGCTTATCTAAATAGAATTAGGGGAATTAGAAACAGCTTTAAATGATATCGAAAAAGCAATGGATAAAATCGAATCACAAAATTCTAATATTCAAACAAAATTACGTGATTTACTTGAATCAAATAAACAAATGGCAAAAGAATTTACGGATATACGTCGTGGTATGACAAATAAATTTAAAGATGTAACGCACGAATTAGAACAAACACCAGGTACTGCACATGATTTAGCAGCTGTTACATCGAATACATTAAATAAAATTGAACAAGAAATGTCATCGACAAATGATAATCAGAATTTTAAATAAAACTTTTACTCTAGTATTATGCTTATTTTATTTCTTCCAATAATAGCGATTAAACAGAAAAACAAACACTAACACATTCCTCTACTCTATATGCATTTGGTTTTTTTTATGCAAATTCTTTACTCAGATAAATCTTTGTTGTTTTAGATTATGTCTTTATTAATACGAACAATATCTCGTATAACATCTCAACGTTTTACAAGTACAGTTGGAGCTCATCCACAAGGTACTCAAGATGATCCATCATTAACAGCAAATTTTATACCAGATTTTTCCTTTCCACAAGGACTACAAGGTGATATATCAGATGGTACTGGTAATGATGCTATTTGTCAATTATGGTTAGAAAAATGTAAACTTTATGGCTATGATAATTGCGAAGAACGATTACAAAAATTATTAGAATCACATACAATTAAAAAAAATTAAAATTACATCTCGATTGTAACTGCATATAGTTTTGATGAGTGATATTTTTTCGATAGAATTTAAAGTCAAGTAAATATTCCGTATATAGTATGTTCTAAATAATTATTAATCAAACATAATTTTTACTTTGTTTTTTGTTAAATAAAGATGTAAGAGTTAGTTATGAAATTTGTATTACAAATGATAATGTCCATATGGATATTATGTATTGTTAATATAACTATACTTTTGACTTTCTCAATAAAGACATATGGTATGAGTTCCTTGGACATAGTCAATGTTTATTTAAAAAACAATAACTATTCACCTTCGATGTTACAAGTGACATTCATTACATACTGGTTTTCGTGGTCCTTAGATCAATGACATAGATATGCTGCTCTTTTTTTGTTATATGAATGTGTGACAGACAATGGTATATGTAACTAAAAATAGAACAAATATATTCTGAGCAATTATATATATCAAGGCAATGTCTGGATGAATTCAATTTTTTGTCCTGTAATTATAAATATTATGAATAACATAAGACGATGAAATAAATTTATTTATGTTTAAAAACGAATGAATTGTATGAGTTATGAAATATAGATTTTATTATACATAAATAATATGTTCAAAATAGATTGATCAATTCTCAATGATTTATTATTTACGCATTGATTTATATTTATGCATCATTGATCAGTCAATAATAGCATATTGAACAATTGAATCAACGCTATTCTTTTGAAAATATAACACGAACATTTTAATATATCTTGATAAAAAACAGACAAGTAACAAGTGAAGAGATGAATTGGGATTACTAAAACTTAACTTTACAATGTCAAGAAAATGATCAACACACAGTATCTTGTCATTTAATAAATAAATTTATTGGTACTATTTTTATTAATTAAAAGATTTTGAACATAAATTCATAATTAAAACGTTGATGTACTTATCAATACTACAGTGATAGAAATCATCGTACAGTACAAGCAAAATGCTAATAATTCTATATGGATTCTCCGAAGAATCGAACTATTGTTTAAATCCGTAGCTCATTAAAAAGTGAGTTGATAAATGAAGATATCAGTTTCGTTCATAATAGAATCTATCGAAAATTAAAATTTAAAGATTCATCTCGTGTGTACTTAAGCTTGTGAAGAAACTAGATTTGGTTACTTTAATGATATCGTGATTTTTTTCTCTCTCTCTCTCTTTCTAATTCTCACAATTATTCGTTAGTTCAATAAATATTTTATATGACACCATCTTTTTATCGATCTAACTTATGCAAAAATTATAGAAGATATACAAAGAACAAGTACCTATTATATAAAATATTTATGAACATACGAACAAAAAGTTAATAAATAACCTTGAAATATGTAAATACTTAAATTTAGATATGTAAATTCTTTCATTATTCATTTAAGGTCAGTTTATTTCATTTTTATAAACTTCACTTATATTTTTTCTATCATCCGTAAAATTTCTATTGAGATAAATTGATTTCATATAATTCGTTTTGACATTGTTCACAAATTTTTATATAAAAAAATTTCGTATTACTAAATAAATTGAAGTACATGTTAAGCACTGTATAGTGCTCTCGAAATGTTTCTGTTGTTTCTTTCTTAAAAATTTAATTACATGTTGAATGTCAATCCAATTGATTTAAAGATTCGTATTCATCTGATATAATTCTTTTATGTACACTTTCAATTCTTTACATTGAACAATAAAAAAAAAATGTCAATGTAGTTCATGTATTGACCTATTATTTATCTTCTTCTTTTATCAATGACATACGTCAATATGACATCTTACAATTACATCAAAAATCAGTTATGTGTTTATCTTTGTTTTCCGTTAGAAACAAATAATTGAAGATAATCAAATATTACATGAAGAAAAAAAAAGGTGAAATAAATGCGTAGGTTTTTTTATATACATATACTTGACAAATTCGATTATCGTTCATTTATTGACTGACATTTAATATGCCTCATTGCATTGTCTGGTCATCTTTCATTTTCTTTTGCTATATCATTCTTCAGGTTAGAAGCTTATGCAAATGAGCCTTGAACTTCCTTTTAATTCAAATGGATTTAGGCGACAAAGCATACGAATAATACTTGTAATATTCTGATGATGCAATCTTATAGAATAACTAAAAGCAATGACGCCAAACTAAATCTCAATTGACACCTCGCGATGATGAGAAGAAATGAGAGAGAGAGAAAGAAAGAATGAAAGAAAAAACGAAAGAAGAAATTTATTTCGATGGTATAGGATGTATTTTTTCATTATTACCAGAGAAATACAAAATTTCATCATTTAACTGATTCTTATTTTACTACATATACATATACATATGTATATGTACGTACAATATTTACACAAATTACATCCAATATTTTTTCTCCTTCCTTCTCCATTTTTTTTCTTTTATCAATGAACAAAAAGTCGGTAGGTTGGCGTCCTCGAGAAATAAGATCCTGCCTATAGCGATGTCAACAATCGTGTTCCTTTTGCTAATATGTATGTATGTGTGTATTTATGTGAATAATTATTATCAGGTTCTTTTTTTTTTATTTTTTTTTCTATAGATGATCATCAATTTTTATAATAGCCAAGAATAAAATACACATATTCATATAACTACCAGATAAACTTATATATATATATATATTCTACGTTTTATAAGCCTGAAAAAATAGAAGCTTGTTATCGTTCATAGTACGTATCTTATATAATTCCACACTAGGGTGATTACTTTTTTTCGTTATTCTATTCAATATAACTTCTAGGTAATCTATATCATTTTTCCTTTTTTATCTAAATTGGTTTTATCTTTCGCTTTTGATGAATAGTAACTGACCACATCTAATGACCAAATTACTATACTTATAGGAGAAAGTTTCATCTTGCTGAAAGAGAAAGTCATCATTCAAATTATATGTATGTTGTTCATTGAGCTGCAGATTTCTTTTTTTGATATGTACATTCGTAATTGAATTGGCTCATTAGATAGATATATAGACATACATGCATGTGTGATGTAATTTGAAAATAGTTATTAATTAGAAAAAAAAATTGAATTTATTTTATTGTATATTTGATCATATTCTTTTGAAGATGACCATTTGAAACGAAATAATTACTCATGCGATTCACATTATTGAACGATATATTTCTAAGATAAGTACAACGCGGCTGAAGATTGATCGTAAATGATAAATTTTTATAGTACTAGTAAGACAAATTATTCATGTTCGATTGAATGACAAGAGAGAGAGTAAGAGAGAGAGAAAGAGTTTATAAATGTATATATATATATGTATATACAACCAATTATATTTTCTAATAGTAGCAGTTATCATTGTTTTATTTTATCAAAGTTCAATTGTCACAACAAATAAAATTAAATGAAGCGTAGAGAATGGCAATGTAATGATAAAATGAAACGATTCAATTAAAGATATTTAATTTTGATATAAAGATATTACATCATTTAGTTATTTTTGTATATTTTAAAATCATCTATGTCATCTTTTTTCTTTTTATTCAATGAATATAAGTTTGTTCAATATCTTTATCCATATTTACTCATCGGTAAACAAATCACACCTATACTGTTTGAATATTTGCATAACACCTGAAAGGTTTCATCATCAGTTGTTATTCATATTCAAACATCCTGTGATATGTAAGCTAACGATTGAAATTAATTGTTTCGGTCATTATAAAAAAGTCAACTAAACGTGCGACATTGATCATTTTCACTTTCACTTCTTAATCGTTTGATTGTCACGTTCAATGATTGAACTTTCTGATAGTTTTCTTCACGCATTTTCTACATATCTATCTATCCATTGAAATAGATTTGATCATCGTAAAATAACAATAACAACGGAAAAAAGATAGATACGTGACAAAAAGCTATATTCATGTTTCGATAAAGATATACATTTATTTCCTTCATCGTAAAGTGAATAAAAGATTGCCAAGGTTGATTTCATTTTGAAGAGGATAACACTATTGCATGTTTGCTATCGTTATATTACTCCCACTTTTCGAAAGAAATAAGAGAGCGCGCGCGCGAAAGAGAGAGAGTGCGAGAAAAAAAATGTTCTTTTCTCTTTCTCTGTACAAGTTTTTTTTTGCTTCTTCTCATTTCCTTTCTTCTTCTTTTTTTTTAAACATTAGATTTTCAATTGCACGTGTATGTATTCTGTTAATCATATAGTTTTCTTTTTTTATTTCATTGAACATGTTGATGGTAAAGTTAAAAAGATATGACATTGAAAAAAGTAGTTGAATACACAACTAAACATTAATCCATTTAGTTTTTAAAAGAATAAGTTGTTCTGTTAAAAAAATTTATTTACATGATCTTGTTTACAGAGAATCTTTCTTCTCTCTTTCAATTTTAGTCAATAATCAGTAGTTGAACTTTTCAGTATAATTCATGTTTACATAAATTACCCTTCAAGAATTCATACCATGCACGAAAAAAAAAACTGAGAGAAAAAAGAAAAGGTGTATTACGTCCACACGTATGAAGTATAGACACACTTGAAACGATTCACTGTATTTGAAGTGATGGTAAAGAAGTAAAAGAGAATAAGTTCGATTTTCTTCTATTGCTGTTACTGCTGGTGGGAGCGACGAAAGTCGCATCCTGTATATGCGTAATCATATGAACATAACTTAGACAAAAGAAAGGCAGACTGAACTATAAATATGTATGATTTTAAACAATAGAATAAAGGTGAGTGGCATTCGTCAAAAGAAAAATTATTATAGGCATATCCATCGTATTCATTGTATTAAAATAGTCAAAAAAAAATAAAGAAGAAGAAGAATGTATTCATATGTTAACTATTTCTTTTTTTTTGATTTAGATTGATTGGGTATTCTAATTGATGATCATTTATTTCTTGAACGATGAGTACTCTCATCATCAACGACATCCGTCTTATGCTACTACTTTTATTTCTAACGATTATCATAACTCAGACACAAGGTATAGTTTTTCGTCTACTTAGACATAAAGAATGAATCTATAATCATATCATATGTATAAGAATTAGGCTTAATTTGTATTCATGCGATTATTGTTATGAAAATGAATGAAGAACGATAAAATATATGAGCAAATAGAAGACTAGAATAGACATAAGAAACTAGTTGCGTGACTTAATATTTTAATTAAATCTCTAAATACATTTTAATAAAATAAAAAGCCTTTTAATGGTTTCTTAAAAACGAATAAAAAATATTTAATTAAGGTCAACCATGTACACTTCAATTTCTTCCTGCACTTCAAATCATAACAATGCCCGAAGATACTAAAACAGGAGATCTTGTTGCTCGTCTTCAAATAACTGGAACAACATCAGAAATATCAACTCGATTAGTTTATAATAGTTCAGAAGTGAAAACAAATGGAACAGATTATTTTACATTAAATTTTACAAGTCTTTATTTACGTTCATGTAAGTTTTTACTTGATCATATATAGGAAATAGAGAAGAAAAAATATCAATTCTTCTTAGCTCTTGATTATGAATGGTGGTCATCAAATAATTATCCAAATCCATTTCGTTTTATTGTTGAATGTACAGTTTTATCTGATCAATCAACTCGTTATATTGATTTTCAACTTGATTTAATTGATGTTAATGATAATCCACCAATATTTAATCAATCAATATATCAAATAAATATAACTGAAACAACACCAGTTAATACAATTGTATCAACAACAATATCCGCATATGATTTAGATTCTGGTGTATTTGGATTATTTTCATATTATTTATTAAATACTTCATCTCCGTACAGTGTAAATAGATAACTTTTAAAAAACAAAGAACTTGAAATAAAACTTATTTTTTTCATATTAGTCTTATTTCCAATTAGTAAGTCCAAAAAATGCTAGTTTACTTCTACTTAAACCACTTGATTATAATTCGATGACACCAAATTTTAATCTAACAATTTCTGCACAAGTAAAAGATTTCATATTTTACTTTTTGAATATAACTTGTGTTGATTATAGGATGATGCAAATTCTTCACTTAGTTCTCAAGCAATTCTTTCTATACATATTATTGATGTTGATACATTAAATCCAGCATTTCTCTCCACATCATATAATCTTAATATTTCAATAAATACAACTGCTGTATGTTTTAGAAAAAAAATATTTTTATTTTAAAAAATATTATTTTTTTTTCAAACTAAGGGTTCGGAAGTCATACCGACACAAGGACGAATATTTGCATATGATCAAGATTTGGGCATTAATGCAACAGTTATTTATTCTATATTAACATCAAGTAAAATCATATAAAAAAACAAAAAAACAAAACTTTTTCTATTTTCTATAGATCCTTACTTATCAATCAATAATTTTACTGGTGTTTTAACTCTACAAAGAGAGTTTAATACAACAATGCTATTCGATCTTTTAATTAAAGTAAAGAATTATTTTTTTATTAGAAAATATTCAATTTTTTTTAATTTAAAAACAATAGGCTGAACAATTAGATAATTATAATCGATCAGTAACAACCATTTTACAGGTCAATGTATATGAAATCAATTTATACCCTCCAACTTTTGTTAATTTACCATATACAATGATTGGTTATACATCATATAATATTGACCAAATACCAGTATTCAATGGAAGTATTAGTGATAATGATACGGTAAATAACATCTATTCGAATAAAATAAAATATTGTGTATTCAAATTTATTTAGGCACCAAGAGAAAACTATGGTTATTCATGTGATTCTTCATTACTTTATTTAAATATAAAGAAAACTAGGTAAATAAAAACGAATTTTATTTTTTTGATAATAATATTCATATAAATAGTCTTCGCACTTTTCAAATTCGACCAATTTATTTCCAAACTCTTCCCGTATGTCAACCTTGTCTTTGTACTCTCAATGTATCCGATGGGCTTTATGTAAGTATTGAAATTCTTTTTTTTTGTAAATTAATATTATCTCGGGAATATTTAGTCATCCCAAACAACACTTGTCGTACTTCTATATACACCAATTTCATTTGTATTAAATTCTTATTTTTTCTCCGCTGATTATCCACTTAGTGATCCATCAATTATCATTGGTTATGTTCAGGTATAAAACGTTTTTAATAAAAAGTAAAATTTTCTATATAATTAATTCATCTAATAGATTGTCACTGATAATCATTGTTCAGTGCAATATTTTCTTAGTGGTAATTCAAGTTCTTTATTTACTATTTCTCAATTTGGTAATTTAACATGGTCAAATCCATCCATTTCACCAACACAAGAAATATATCAATTAGAAGTTCTCATTCGACAAAATTGTTCATCATTAATTATGAATATATCTACGGATATTATTGTAAAAATTCTAAATTTTCCTTCGTCAACTATTACATCAACAATGAGTACATCAAAAATTGATAATGGTACATTATATGCTATTATAGCAGGTGTTGGTGCATTCATATTAATTATAATTGCAATTTTATTTATTATTATTTATTACAATGTTCAACGTGCTAAACAACGTGTTCCACCGTTTTTTAAAATACGTAAACATCCTCCAGCTCAAGGTTTAACATTTTTTAAATCAAAAAGTCCATTAAATGATTCATCACCGTATACATTAGGTGTACGTGATGATGATTCATCGAATAGTAGTAGTGATCAAACATCATCATCACCAATAAATAATCGTTTATTATCTGGACGTTATAAAGTTAATGAATTACCAGTTAATACAACAATTGAAGAATTATTATCTTCATATGATAATCGTTCAACAAGTAGTTCATCAAGTTCATCAGGTGTAGGTGATCATGGTATAGCAGCAAATACAGGTTCATTTCGTACAATAATACGTGAAACAAATGATCATCAAACATTAGATACAATTAATGAAGATAGACAATGGGTTAATAGTAATCAACATCAAGATCAACGACGTTCAAATAGTTTAAGACGTCCAATAATACCTGAAGATGTTATGGATATTATATCGGAATCTCATGAGGTAGATTATAGACTAAGACAAAATACTAATGCTTGTTTGACTTGCTTAAATTCTAATTCTGCTAATACTGTGTGTTCTCATACTTGTTCATTATTATCGAGCATATCAACTCACTCATTGTTATCTTCCTCTTCCTCCTCATCCTCAGGTTCGACAACCACTGTTGCTGCTTGTCAACAACAAACAACAACTACAACAACAACAGTTGAAGTAGGACCTAACAGCTTAAGTAGTTATGATTATGCTCGATTCAGTCCTATTGCTTCTACTCGTTGCTAATTCTTTTGCTTTTGTTTTTTTAATGTAACATATATATATAATATGCTTATTAATACTAATATAAAATGCATGATATTCTATTCAAAATGATCTACGTATACATATTTATTATTTCAGTCATCAATCAGCGGTGCAGGTACCGACATTGGACTATCGCCAACAACATTATTACATCAGCAATCCAACACGAGAAACATTCTCAGTGGAAATTTAAACGAGTATTTGACAGTATTTGTATAAAGAAGAAAAGAAAGAAAGAAATCAAATTCAAGTCAATATTTGTTTTTTATTTTCGATAAAAAATCAGTTGCTAACGAGTTTTTTTTTAAAAGTGTATTTTGAATTTGTTTTTCTTATACAAATTGTTTCATAAAAGATAGATCACCAGATATATATTGATTGAAAATTTTCAAATGTATTCTTCAATAATTTCATAATAGATAATATAAAATCAAGTGTAACTATTACGGTAGTATAACAGATGAAACAAAATCTTATATAATACAACTGATTTGAAATTTCATCGAATATATGCTAAACATATTTATGCAAGTAAAACTAGATCGAAGAGATCATTTCTATGCTCAAATATATTTTAAGAGGAAAGACATACTCATCGCTGTTAATTATAGTAGTCCATGGTAGATTTTCGTATGATCAATTATACAATAATGTATAGATAAGTTTAGAAATTTAAATAGATTTGAACAAATCATGCTTATAGTGAAACCATAGTTATGTATACAACATGCTGAGGGGAAAAGAAAATAGACGAAAGGTAAATGTGAAGAATAAATACTTAACAGAAATCAATACAATGATAGTTATAGAGAACAAGATGTATGGCTAATCATGTCTATTTTATGGAACATTTCACCAATGTATTACAAGAACTTTGTTATTGACATGGAGTTTATAAGATCATATCATAAGAGAGAAATACAACTTGTATACCTTTATTATTGTAACATTCAAAGCTTGAAAGCTTTTGTGTAAATCTACTTTGAACAAAAAAATCTAAGATTACTTATTCACTTATACAAAAGTGTTTTGCTCATGTAACTAATCTTTTATATCAATATACCTTTTTCGAAAGGTCATTACTCTTGTATTACAATACATTATCGTATTAACATAGTAACTGTATTTATGAATGTGTGAATTTTAGTTGTATCATAAATGAATTGATGAAAATACCAAAGATGATTATGACTTGAATTCAAATATATTTCTTTCTACTTGACATAAGCATAGGAAAGTATGAAAAATGAGTAAATTTATGACTATTCAGTGTTCAATATCGATCTGAATTACATACATCGTGGAATTATAAATATAATCTACCATAAATGGTTTTTTTTTAATATTCGGGATCGACAAAAGAAAACAAAGACATTGAGAGCAATATTTGAAAAGTAAAAGTATAGCGATCACGATCATGACTACAAGAGTTTGAACCTATGCATGTCTAGTCATAACTACATATATACATCTATTCTTATTCTTATTCTGACTTTTTCATGAGATGCTGCTCATAAATAATGCGACCATTCTTTTGATCAATGAACAGGCACCCCTCATACTTTCAGTCAAATGTCATACTACTGGAATTCTCGAACATGTTTAATTTTGTTTCACATGAACTAGATTTTGCTATAATCATTTTTCAATTCATTTTAAAAATCAAATGCTCGACAACTAAGGATCAATCTATAACAAAAGGCAGAGTAATGATCGGTTAATTGCAGACATCCACATTATTCTCCAGATTTTTGTATTAGTGCAAGTATGAAAAGAAAACAAATCCTAAAATATATTCCAGAGCAACAAAGATAAGAAATCTGTGTCTTCGTTTTTAATACTATTCTGATTCATATATTCTTTTCAATGAACACCCATACATAACCAGTTTTGATATTATAAAAAATTGGAAGTCTTGGAAAAAGCTCAGAATAATATTATTACAACCATCAAACAGAAGCTACCATAAACGGTACTGGTAAATCAGTGATAGGAATTTGGTGAGCCCCGCCAGAAAATTTCCGGAGGTATCAGTATTATTTCAGTTTTGAGAATACCAACGCATGCCACATCAGATTTTATCAAGAGGTTTCAAAATTCATAAAAAAATATCTCTTCGTTCGCAAACTATGGCATTGCGAATCATTGTACAAATTATTAGCACTGTCATTAATCCTTCGATTGAAGTGTAAATCCCTCTAGGTGCAGCTACTTATAATTTATTGTTTGATATAACAATATACAATACACAGATTATACTTGATATGGACCAGTCAATATGCGACATCTAGTACTTATCAGTTTATTAGATCTTATATTCGTCGTCTGAATATTTTCTTTTTGATTGCTTCCATCAAATAAAAAGACGAAATTACTTTGCAGAAAATAAGTTTACTCTACTAAATTTTGTAAAATGATTATTTGTTCAATTTATTTATTTTGTATAATTTGTTCAATTTATACATATATCAAGTCAACAAAATGGCGAGTATCAATCGATAATATATACATATATATCGACCGACATTGCTCATTCAACTGTTCTTCGAATGCATTACGAGTCGTATCAAATGTCAACGACTATAACTAGTCGTCGAGCTCATGCTCATGCTGCTGGTGGTGGTGGTGGATGTGATGGATATTTAGGGCAAGATCAAATTGAATCAGCTAATGCTCAATTAAATTCTACACGAGCACAACGTATTCGAGCTGCTATATTTCCTGAAATAACGGATGATAATATTTCGAATTGTTTAACTTCTTCACCAATACCTACAACACAATATCTTAATGGACAAACAACAGCTGTACAAAAACTTTGTGAATCATCTCAATTATTAAAAAATGCTGTTGCTGATATTATTAATTATAAAGATGATGCGGAAATAACGGAAAAAGCTTTACCGGAATTACTTCGTTTAATTAATGATAATGATCCAATTATTGCTGGACAAGCATCCTTAGTTTTACATACATTAGCAAAAAAAGAATCGAGTAGATGTGTTTTAGCTACATCACAAGTAATGCAAGCTTTACTTCAAGCCATATCAAATCCACGTGCTAATGATGAAACCCATCGTGGTCTTGCTGGTGTACTACATTGTTTATCTCAGTATAAACAAGGTCTTTGTGTTATATACAAAGGATGTGGTATTCCAATTCTTGTTAAACTTCTTGAGTAAATTAATCTTGATATTAGTCTTATCTATTGACTATCGTTTTCCTCGTTTTAGTTCATCAAATGAATCAGTAGTTAATTATGCATTAACAGCATTACATAATTTATTATTATATATTGAACAAGCTAAATGTGAGATACTTCGTTGTTGTGGTTTGCAGAAAATGATTGTACTATTAAATAGTACTAATCTAAAATTTTTAGCAATTCTTATTGATTGTCTTCATATGTTAGCATATAATAATGAAGAAGTTAAATTAATTATTGAAGCAAGTAATGCTCCACAACAATTATTAAATATATTAGATAGAACTAACTATGAAAAACTTATATGGACAATAACACGTTTACTTCGTGTTTTGTCAACATGTTCATCATTAAAAATAATGTTAGTATCAAAAAATACAGTACAAATTTTAGAAAAACAATTATATCAACCAATAAGTTTACGTGTACAACAAAATTGTTTACAAATTCTTCGAAATTTATCTGATCAAGCCGTTAAATTAGTTAGTTTTTAATAAAAAAAAATTTTTTTAAATCTATATTTTTTTTTCTTATAGGAAAATCTCGATTCACTTATACGTTTACTCATTGATCTATTACGAACAAATGATTTCGTAACTGTTTCATGTTCTGTTGGTATCCTATCAAATTTAACATGTAATAATCAATATAATAAATCGATTCTTGTGCAATCTAATGGTGTACATGCACTTATAAATACAATCATTCATGGTCATGATAAAGAAGAAATTATTGAACCAGCTATATGTGCATTAAGACATGTAACATGTCGACATTCACATGCAAATGAAGCACAAAATGCTATACGAAATATACGTGGATTTTTACCAATTGTTGATCTACTTAATCCAACAATATATTCATGGCCTATAATAAAATCAACAATAAGTTTAATAAGAAATTTAGGTTTATCAAAAGATAATCTTCCACTTTTACGTGAAACAAATACAATAGAAAAATTAGCACAATTGCTTCTTCAAAGCTATGAACAATTAGGACATCAACAATCTACTAATAAACAATTTTGTGATAATTATGCACGAATGGATGATATTGTTGAAGGTTGTCTTAATGCATTACATATTTTTGCAAAAGATCAACAAAATAGAAATATTATACGAGATTTAGATTGTATACCATTATTTGTTCGAGTAAGAAACTTTTTATTCGAAAATAAATATTAATGATTTTAATCTTGAATAGTTACTCCGTCCACCAACAAATGTAGGTATTCAACGTGCAACTACAGCTGTTTTATGTGAACTGGTTAATGATCGTTTATGTGCTGAATTAATTGAACAACAAACTTGTACACAAATATTAACAGATTTATTGAAATCAAGTGATGAAGGTGTTGGTAAGTTGATTTTTTGGGAAATACTAAATCATCTTGACTTATCTATTTTAGCAACATATGCAGCAGCAATTTTATTTCGTTTATCTGATGATAAACCAAATGATGGTCTATCAGGATATCATCATGAAGAACATACAGTCAAGAATGTAAATCGACTTTTGTTTTTTAAAATGAATACATTCAATTTAGCTCTTTTTAGCATTATACTTCGAAAAAAGAAACATATTCAACACCATATCGACGATCACCACCGCCAATGCATGATGTACCTGCAATAAATTATTATGCATCTGAAGGTTCAGCTGGTAGTGGTCTTGGTGGTTTCGTAGATAATCAAAATCCACAAACAGCACCTTGGTTCGATAGTGATCTTTAAACAGTAGTTGTAGAGATTATTTATACGTAGATATATATATTTATACATCAGGGTATTAGATAACTCTTTTAATCGATCTAATCATTTATTCATTTAGTTTTTCAATCTCAGATATATATTTGCTCAAAAACCGTTTTTCGGTCAGTTCTTTTTTTTTGTAAACGCGCTTTTTTTTATACGTTGATCAATAAATCAATTTTTATGCTTTATACATTTTACAAAAATTTCCTATTATTGTAGATATTATAATAAATATATTTCAAAATGGCACGATCAAAAGTTTTCTTGTATTATAAAAATTATTTTTATTTATTAATAATATTTTTTTCGTGTTAAATTTAGTGATGTTAATATTGAAGATAAACCATTAGGACGCATCGTATTTCTAGTTAGTGTTATATAAACTATTATATATCGAATAATAGAAATTTTATTTTAAATTAGCTCTACAATGATGTTGTACCAAAAACAGCTGGTATGTTAAGAATATATTGCATATTGGATGATTATTATTTTTTGTATAGAAAATTTTCGAGCTTTATGCACAGGTGAACGAGGTTTTGGCTATAAGGATTCAACATTTCATCGAGTAATTCCACAATTTATGTTACAAGGTGGAGATTTTGAACGACAGTAATTATTATTGATAATTTCGATTAATAATCATTTCATTTATTTTTAGTAATGGTACAGGTGGATACAGGTAAGATATATTGTTTCGAGAAAAAAAAAGAATTTATTTTGAGTAAATTAAATAGTATCTATGGTGGTAAATTTGAAGATGAAAAGTAAGTTTTTTTGCTAATGTATTAAAAATAATATATTTTTAATATTTCATATAGTTTTCAACTTAAACATACAAAAGATGGTTTACTTTCAATGGCAAATGCAGGCAAAAATACAAATGGTAATATTATTTTTCTTTCTTTTTCATGTAGAAATAATATTTATATTTCTGCCTAGGTTCACAATTTTTTGTTACAACAGTACAAACACCATGGCTTGATGGTAAACATGTATGTATTTTTCTTTTGGTCTAGTGATCAATTATTTTATTTTTTTATAGGTTGTCTTTGGTGAAGTGACTGATGGAATGGATATTGTTCGAAAAATTGAAGCTTTAGGTTCACAATCTGGTAAAACACAAAAAAGAATTACAATTGCAAGTTGTGGTGAATTAGATCGTTAAGAAACATGCTCAAACTTAATTTATTTCTACTTATTCTCGCATATATATATATACTGTGTTTTTTTTCTCCTTCAGCTTTTCATACCTTGTGAGTGCAAATTTACTTCATAGAATTAGTTTGCGTGATGGGAGAAGAAAGAGAATGATTGATTTACCCGTGAAATTCATTCTTTTTTTTTTTGTTATGTTACCATTGCTAGTATTTTATGATAACTTTTAAGCAATAAAAAAGACAAAAGTTACATTTTTTGAACTTACATCTCATCATTCTATATGTCAAGTAAGAACTTAATAGCATAGTATTATAATCACAAAAGTCTATTGCCGGATGTTGAATAGTTCCGGACGCGGATATATAAAGACATCGTCGTCTCGTTTGTTTAATAAGGACGATAGATGGCATTAAATTCAAAGTAATTGAAGTTATGATGGTATACGATTTGCTCTCTATGATGATGAAATTATAGTTGAAATTGAAAAATGAAATAAATGAGACATTTTCAAAAAAAACATTTTTTAAATTTAACTAGAGAGGATATATTGTTAACAAATTATAAAATTAATTGTTTTATTGGTTGATAAAAGACAACGCTAGCTACGTATCTTCATCCGTACAGACAAAGAACGACCGCCGTGTCGGTCGTTTCTTGTTCTTCTTCATCGCATTTCCATTTTCTCCTTTTTTTTCACTCGGGTTCATCACAAACGCACACATCTAACTAACTTAGGTAAGAATAATGAATGCATACCGTTATGTATTTCTCGAGCACATCATAAAAAGAAGAAGAAGAAGAATAAGAAGAGAAAAAAAAGAAAGAGGTAATAGAATAATGTGCATCTATCATTCTTTTTTAAGGTAATAATCATGGATTACCCAACAAGTAATCGTCCACCTCAACCACCGATGCATCATCAAATGCCGCCTCATCCAATGCATCATTCTCAACATCCACTACTTTCAAATCAATTACAACCAATTAATCCTGAAACTCATACATCGATGTGGTTAGATGATCCATATAATGTTTCAAATGCATCTGCATCACAACGTGATTCAGGATTTAATTCTCGTCCAGCATCATTACGTAGTATTGAATCAACAGTAACAAGTACAACAGGTCCTTTACATCATGGATCAACAACACCTATTGCTTATGAGCAATTACCTCCACCACCTCCTCTACCACCTGATCATGAAGGTCTTCATCCACAATATGCTGAAATGCAACCAGCACCTGTTCCACATGCTCGATCAGATCCTAATCAAGTTATACCTGAATTACTTAACTTATTAATGGAAGATGATCCTGTTATTGTTCGTGAAGCTGTAACATTAACACAAATGTTAATTAAAGAAGGTGGTGAAGCCCGTTCCGAAGTTATCCGAAATCGTGATGTAAATTTTAATATAATTATTTTTCTCTCTATATAAAACTACTATTCTTTCTTCTTTTTATAGTTAATTCTTGCTTTATTGGATAGTTTTTCAAAAGATATTGGAGATGGTAAAATAATCTATGCACTTGCTAGTTTATTTCATTCACTTTCTCAACAACAAGAAGGTCTCCGTGCATTACTTGAATGTGGTGGTATTCCACGATTAATTCAAATCCTTGAGTAAATATATAAAGAAATTCTGTTTGATATTTAAAAAAAAATTGTTTATTTAGTTCACCTGATAGTACAGTTAATTTTGTTATAACAACATTACATAATTTTCTAATCGTTCTTCAAGAACAATCCGCAAATGAAATTGATCGTTGTAATGGTACACAAAGTTTTATAAATTTACTTCATAGTGCAAATGATAAATTATTAACATTATTATCTGATTGTTTACTTAAAATGACAAATTATAATTTAAATTCAAAACTTTTTATACAAAATAATGAAGAATGTGTTCAACGTCTTTTATTTATATTTGATACAACAAAATATGATAAATTATTATTAACAATATCAAAATTATTTCCAATAATATCATCAGGAAATGAAATAATTAAACGAGTATTTTTACAATTAAATGCATTAAGTATATTTGAAAAACAAATTAAAACAACCAAAAGTATTCGAATTAGACATAATTGTCTTATTGCATTAAGAAATATATCTGATCAAGCAACACGAATGGTAAGGATTTCGATAGACTCGGATCATAAGAAACCAAAGATATAGAGAAAAATAGGTCTATGATTCTTTCTGAGTAGATAATTGGAAATAAAAAAAGAGTTTGTGAAGAACTTCCGATTAGATTAGAACCGACAACGCTTCAAACCAGCTACTATTTGTGGAAACGAGATGATTGGAAGTAAACCTAACGAACCGTATATTTGTAATCCGATAGATGTTTCATAAAAATCTCAATAGCAGATCTAGGCTGTATGCTTCAGAGATCTTCTTTTTCAATCGAACAGTCACTTCGTAATAAAGGTTTTTCGTATTCGAATAATTTATTAGAAAACTTTCAGAAGCAGACTGTACGAGAAGATCGGTCATTGTGTCCGTCCGTTTACACGATAAAAGGCAGATTTTGATGAAACTTTCTACACAATTCAGTCCCATCAAGATCTCGGTCGAGTTCGAAGTTGAGCCATTCCCGAGTTATTGCAAAAATACTGATATTTCCATATGAATTCTCATATATTTTTTTTTCTTATTTCAGCGTGATGTTGATTCATTAATTCAACAGTTAACAGGAATATTATTAACCGATGATCAACAATCTGTATTGTGTTCATTAGGTATATTAAGTAATTTAACAGCTGATAATCGAGCCAATAAAAGTTTATTAGTAAAATTAAATGGTGTACAAACATTAATGCAAAAATTGATGGTGAATACTGATGGAAATGATGATTTAATTGAAGCTGCTGTAAGTTATTAAAATAGATTTTTTTTTTGTTTTTCTATTTTCTATTTTAGTTATGTACACTTCGACATGTAACTGCACGACATGATTTTGAAAATGAAGCGCGTGAAGCAATTAGAAAATCTTATGGTATTGGAAATATAATTAAATTATTACGGGATAAAAACTTCAAAGAACATTGGGGAATAGTTAAAGCTATAGTTGGTTTAATAAAAAATTTAGCTTTATCATCAACAATAATTTCACAATTAAGTGAACAAAATGGTGTTAGAAAATTAATTGAATTATTAATAAATATTGATCGAGAACGAGTGAAAATTTATGAAGAAAATAAACAACAATATTTTCATCAATTTGATGTTATGGTTGAAATTATTCTTGGAGCTTTGAATAATTTAGCGAAAGATTTAAATTGTAAAACAATTATTAAAGAAATGAATTGTTCATCAATTTTTATACGTGTAAGTAGAAAACAAATTTGAAGAGACACTTTTTTTATTTATTTAATGTTTATTTTAGTATTCACATTTACCATCTTGTTCATTACAACAAAGTGCAAGTGTTCTATTAAAAGAATTAAATATCGATCGAGATCGAACGCAATTAAGTGATTCATCATCTCATCAACAATTTAATAATAATAATAATAATAATAATAATATCGATTCTCGTCATATTCGACAGCAGTGACATCAGATCTTTTCGTTTTTCTTTAAATATAAATATCAATTTTGTCCTAGTCACCTGTTATTCCCTATTTTTTTTTCGAGTATATATTCTCTGAATGTTGTCTCCATCTTTGATCTTTTTTTTCTTCTTTCTTATCAATCGGCCTACTGTCAGATGTTGTTTTGTATATGTATTTTCTCTTTATGTGTGCTTCCTTCGATTTATATATATATGTAAGTGTATACATATTGTGCAATCGACTTTGTGTCAGTTTTTCTGTTGTAATTTTTTTTCGTTAATTAATTGGTGTTTTCACTATAATGATCATGCCATATAATGTTCTAGATTTGATATCATTCCATTCGAATAGTCCAAATAATGTCCGGTGACAACGTTTTCTTCGATGTCTCAGTTGACAATAACCCACTTGGTCGTATTACATTCAAAGTAAGCATTTAAAATTTCTTTTTCGTAAAAGAAAAAAATTAATAATATTTCTTTTTTTCATAGCTCTATGATGATGTTGTACCAAAAACAACAGGTATATTAAATACAAATAATTTTCTTCCTTCTTTCTAAATTATTTCTTTTATTTTTAAGCCAATTTCCGAGCATTATGCACAGGTGAAAAAGGTTTCGGTTATCAAGGAAGTACATTTCACCGTGTAATTCCACAATTTATGCTTCAAGGTATATAATTATCTTTTGTATTATTTTCTCGAATTATCTATAATATATTTTTATAGGTGGTGATTTCACCCGACAGTGAGTTGATAAAAAACAATTTTTTTTGTTTGTTTTTCATATATTTAATATTTTCTTTATATTTAAATAGCAATGGTACTGGTGGCAAAAGGTATGTTCATTATTTTAGTTCTGTAATTCGAATAAATTCTTTTTCGCTTTGTTTATTTAGTATCTATGGTGAAAAATTCGCCGATGAAAACTTCAAACTTAAACATACAAAACCAGGTCTTTTATCTATGGCTAATGCTGGTCCAAACACCAATGGTTCACAATTCTTCGTTACTACCGTTGTAACATCATGGCTCGATGGCAAACATGTACGATATTTTGAAATAATTATTGTTAAATGTTATTGTTTCTTTTGTTTTAAAAAGGTCGTCTTCGGTGAAGTCGTTGATGGCATGGATATTGTTAAGAAAATCGAAGGCTTAGGTTCACAATCTGGCACACCAAAAGGCAAGGTTGTTATTACAGCCTCTGGCACCGTCTAAATACAAAACGATCAAAAAATAAATAAACTCATCGTCTATTTCTTTTTTGCTCAATGTTGTATGTGCGATCTTTACCTATTCATTTTATTCTATTCTCATTAGGTGATATTATCTCTCATTTACTCTTATTCATTTCCTTCTCATCATAAAAGCCAGCAATATCTTTCTTTCTGATTTTCATTAGCTATCATGCCTGTGAGTTAGTTACATTTAAATAAAAACAAGCATTCATATAATGACATTAAATTAATTTTTATTTATATTATCAAAAGAACAAAAATTTAATAAGATAATCATACGGTGCGAGAAAATTGTAGTGGAGATGTATAATATGACGTAAGTGAATACAAATTATAATGATGGTTTTTATATTAGATTAAATAAAGATAGGTATATAGTATGAAGAAAGATGAGCACAGTCGGTCTTTTTTTTTGAAATCGAAAGAGGTTACGTCATCGTTAAAAAATAATTGTATATATTATTCAGGAAGATCACTGAATAGAACATGTCTCACACTAAAATCAATTACGATATATTATGGATATAAATCATTGATTCAACGATTATTGATGCCATTTTGTCTTTTATTATTCGATAAATAATTTGCTTTCGCGAATATCTATTCTTTTATTTGACAAGTTTTATCGATAAAATAAAATAATTATCAGAATGTTCATGAAAATATTGAGACTGATATCTTCGCATCCATATTCTACTCCTGTATCATATGACAAATCTATCAATGTCAACATAACCTTCAATTTGATCGTATAGATTTCAAAGGATTACAACTCTAATTCTAGATCAATCAAATTGAAGAATAATAACATTATAGGTCTCATTTTTCATTATAAATTCTATTTTGATTAATATAAAAATGAATAATGCATGGATCTATTCTTTAGAAAACAAAATAATATTATGCAAATAATGATATGATAAAAAAATATATATATTTTTCTTTCTCATTATGAACTTTTCAACTACGTTGATAATATCGTTGAATTTCTGCTATATCATTAGTACTTAATGTATATCGTTGTCCTATCCGAACATTAGGATCTTCTGTCATAATAGTCGCTAATCCATTTTTTGAATTATAATCATATGGAAGATCTAATGTATCCGTTACATCTGATAAATATTTATTAAAATTATGTTCTCTTCCTAAACAAAAAAGAAAAACTAATTTACATATAAATAAATAATATTTACCTTGTTGTACATTATTAAAATTAATCGTTACATAATCATCATGATCTGGACGTAATTGTTCATGCCAAAAATCGAGAGCTATAATAGAATAAAATATTTATTAGAAACATAAGCAATCAATTTTCTTTTTATCATGCATAAACTCATGCATGATAGTTGCTTCATGATCAACACAATAGGATTTCATTTGTAATGTAACTGATTGACCACTTTGATAAACACGTCCGACCTAAAATAGAAAGTCTATTAATAAATTATGACGTACATATGAACTATATTGACTACCATTTTTAATGGAAATAAAATATTCATCATCATTAGCATTAGGTCGAAATTGTACACAGAATGAAGCAGAATTTGGATCTAATAAAATCAATCGTTTCAAACGACGCATGCCTGCTATGATCTTAGCTCGATCATATGCATCTTAAGTTAATAAATATTTTATAAGAAACAAACCATAATCTGTTGAAATTTCATATGGAACAATTCCATTTGGACAACGAGCTGATGAATTTTATTTACCTATTTCTTCAATATTTGTTTCGTCTAAACATCTCCTTTGTGGGTAACAATGTGTGAAATAAATTAAGAATAGAAATACGAACATGTATAATATTTGTATCATTTCTGTTTTTTTTATTATTTTGATAATATTATCCTCTGTTGTTTTTTCTCAGTATGAAAATCAGAAAAGACTAATCAAATTGATAAATCTAACGTGATCATAATGATATTAATAGAATCGGATTTCGTAAAAAAAAAGAAAGATTATCGATGAAGATCATATCTACTCCCAGGAAGTTTTCAATTTTGATCTGTTTGTATTTTAAAATAAGGTCATACAAAAAACTACAGATTTAATAAGATTTTCTACCTTGAATAGAAAAGTTCAATGTCGATCATTTACTTGTCTGTTCTTATGAATAATACGTATCTAGGACGTTGATTTAACTAATACGTCTATACTGCATATTTCGACTGTTGAAAGTAAGAGCAAGTGTTATTATTAATAGTGCCATATATTTAGATAGAATATACATAACTCTTGTTTTCATTTGCTTACAATGGAGAAGAATTAAGATCTCGAAGATGAAGAAAAATTCTTTTTATGTAAATTTTTTCTAGTAAAATCCATTGTCAATCGGTATGGATGCTCAGTGTTTTATTCTTCAACATTATATTTATTAAGTAATCCGTATAGAGATACTATTTATATCGATGATTTCAAAGCTAATGTATCAAAAAAGTTGTCATCCGTTTTTGTTCATTCTTCATCCATAGAATTATCATCGTTTATATATTCAGTAGTATAGAAGTGCCCACATTCTAGACACACATCAGATACTTAAAATTATCTTTTAGATGTTGAGGTAAGGCCTGATTCATAGTATTTTCCAGTATACTAAATTTGACTCATCGACAAATAAAAACTCATCAGCCACTTTTATGAACAACTTTTAAATGACAAATACTAATTACAAAAATTTATACAGAGAAAAATCATCAGTCCAGTTCTTTGTTTTATATCTTATTTAGTTTTCGATAGAAGTGATTCATTAAATTTGAGACATAGTCGAAATCAGTTAAAGTCATATGTGAATTCTATATTCAATCATATATTAAAATACGAATTGATAGTTTTAAAACAAAAATTTGTGTTTGTTACGTTTAGAAATATATTCAGTATTCGAATAGGATGTAAAATAAGTAATGTAGTCTGTATTAGAAATTAATACGTTATCTTAGTCACATCAAAATAAGAAATTCTTTATGGTTTCGTATAAATATAACAAACTGCAAAAACTAATATGATTATTATGTATATTTCTTAGACAACATCACTCATGAATCTGATTATAGACGTATTGACAGTTTTATTTCTTATATGGAAATCAACAGTATAAACATCTGTCAAAAAAAAGTCAACTTGTTTTTTTTTCTTCTTTTCAACAATCGATAACAGTAAGACTCTATAGGTTTATTAAGTTCATTTTGTATACGAAGAAAATACTAGATATATATTATTAGTATGAATATTTATTATTTTTCAGCCTAAAGAATTATATATGGTGTTGTAATTGATATTACTGTACTTGATTAGTATTCATGGTTAAATAATCAAAGAGCAACATAGAAAAATCCGACATAAATGAACATCATCAATCAACTTCCTAATTTAGTTCATGACAGAACTCATTCTTTTCTTTTCTTTTCGAGAACATGCTATATGTCTCTATTCGCTTGAATAGAACTGAGAAAATTGTAAGTAACTATCGATGCTAGTTTGACATAGACAAACTGAAGCTATGCTATACTTGAATAGTATAATTGACTGAAAAAAGAAACACCATATGCAAATAGTTGATGTTCTTCTTTATGATAATTTATTTGTCGAGAAGTATAAGTGAATAAAAACGAGTGTGTATGATTTATTTGTATTACAATCAGACAGAATCATTCCGACGAATACAATTCACATTTTTGTTTAAGAATGTCTTCATCTAATGAAATTATTTATCATGTGATTATATAGAATAATCAATCGATGGGTTTAATTCATAAGAAATTATTTATTTTATTCGCTCTATCTATTTATATTCTTTTATGGATGTTAGTTGGATTTTTTAAACGATCAATTAATTCACAATATTATCAAAATCATATTTTGAATTCAAATATTTCTTTGGTTCTTGAATATATATCAAAATTAAATATTAATTTATTATTAATTGATCCAATCGTACTT
Source organism: Adineta steineri (assembly GCA_905250115.1). Lineage (NCBI taxonomy): Eukaryota > Metazoa > Rotifera > Eurotatoria > Adinetida > Adinetidae > Adineta > Adineta steineri. Next base: position 162,476 of record CAJNOI010000104.1, read on the forward strand.
GATTATCTTTTTATTCGTCGTTTATCTTTACAAAAACGTTTAATTACATTTGGTATTTCAAATGAATCAATTCCATTTCTTGATCCATTATTTTCTATACAAAACTTTTCTATTACACTTTCAACAAATATAAAGAAAAAATCTATCGATCATATATTTATTGAGTATAATCAACAGATTATTCATTTAGCTATTTTACACAAACAAAATTCTTATTTTCTTATACATAAAAATACTGCACAATTACCAATAGACATAAAACTTTCATATGGTGATACACTTCGTATTCTTGAACCGTAAGAAATTGAATTAATATTTATAAAAATAAAATTATTTTTTTTAAGTTTTGAATCAGTATTAATCGAAAATAAATTTTCATTTCCTCGAAATGTTTCACATTTTTTATGGTTATATAATACATCAGAATTTATTGAATGTAATCAAAATTTAGCAAATCATATGGAAAATAAATATAGTTTATATCAAAATAAAAGTCAATTAAATTTAACTATTTTACCAATGAGAACAATTGTCAATGCATTGAATAATCTTGAAAAACATCATTGGCTTGCCGGTGGAACTTTACTTGGTAAATAAGTTTTAACTTGTAACTGAATAAAACATATAGGCAGGGCTGTCTCGAAAAGAGGAGGTGGGGAGTTGTTCCCAGTCCTAAAATGTTCGCGACAACACTGTATGTAGTGTTTATCCAAATATGTGCTTGAAGACTTCCTTTTACACAAAGTGAATCTATATCTATCTTCATAAATCCGGATCCTTCTATAGAGATTGATCTCATGTAAATATGTGTATAGTCTTTAGAAGTTAGAGGAAGCTACACACTCATATAAGTAAATATTAAACTATTCAAATGAATCCTGTTTAAAGTCGAAATGAGGAAAAAGGAAAGTTCCTTAAATGTATATCATCGAGTTATGACTCTTGACAATCAATGAGTCGTCAGATAAAAATTACTTCTTTTTTCTATATAGGTTGGTATCGTCATTGTGGTTTGATACCATATACTCAAGATATGGATTTTGGTCTTTTTGCTGAGGAATATGATGACAGTATACGAAATTATTTTCTTGGAAATCCTACAATTTATCTCTGGGGAACATTAGGACTTGTAAGTAATTTTTCGATTAAATTCAATCTTATAAAAATCGAATAGGTTAATGATTCTTTGGAATTTCGTCTTTTCACGGGTTCTTATACATTTGATCTGTTTTGGGCATATCGTGAAGGTAATTATCGATGGTATGGTTATCAAATAAATCGAACTAAATATAAGTAAATATATTTATATATATAGGAAAAAATTCCCATATTTTTTTACTTGTATTTAGACGAAAAATTCCATTAATTCGAAGACTTTGTTCATGTGATTTATTTGGTTATCGTTTTTCTGTTCCATGTTCACCAATAAATTATCTTAATAATGAATATGGATATGAAAAATGGAAAATTCCATTAGAAAAAAATTATACATGGATTAATGTCAAATATAATTCTATATGGAATGATATATCATGGATGTATGCAGTACGTTTATATACACGAGAAGGAAAAGTTCGTACAGATAAATATGCTATTGATTGGATTGCAAATCAATTTAATTATTCATTAAAAACAATTCCAACATTTCTAAATATTTCATCAAATAAATCAGTAACTTTTCTACCAGTTAAAAATTAATTATCTTATGTTGCATGTTTTTTAGAAAAATTTATTTATTTTCATGTTTTGTTTTAAAATAAATATTAAGTAAAATTTCAATTTTTTCTTTTATAAAATTTCGACGTTACGTGCATGAAATAGAATATTAATCTTTGTAATCTTATCGACCTGACGATTCGAAAATAAGTATTAACTAATGCGTTAGATGTTCGGTATAACTGCGTGTCACGTTTTTGTGATTCTTAATCAGCGTGATAATCACCATCAAATAGTTTCGTTACTTTCACAATGGATATGGCTGATTAAACATGCTGAATGTAAAATTAAATGAAGATTTGAAAGAATATTAAGTTTGCCACCGATTTGTTTTCATACTTCAGTTAGTTTTTGCAAGGTCATAAAAATAAGATTTTGTCAATACTAGCATATTTATAACAAATAGATAAATGAAAACTATTTGCTTTTGTTCGTTATTTAATGAAAAAGATAAGAGATTTCCTCATATTCTCATTTGTTGTATGCATATAATATCAATAGAATCGATGAATAAACAGAAAACAAAAAAACAAACGCGTATTTTTCATGTTATACAGCCAGTCCTTGGAGAATACATAACTTATTGAACGAACTAGATATTTTTCAATTAGAATTTAGTCATACAAAAAACACGATTGAGAACTATAGAAATAACATAAACTGATTCAGTCAGTTAGATGGTACCTATTTAAAATGAAAAACTAATAAATTCGCTAGTTTATTTCTTATAAATAGTAAATACATTACAGAAAAAGTTATCTGTATTATTATCATTGAAATATTTCAAAATTCGCAATTCATTTTTTTATATTTATGTATTGTTCGTGTGCAAGATAAAAGCTTATATGTTCTTTTTGTATTTCTTGGTATGGGGATACGTCTGATCTGCATTAATTTATTGAGGAAAAAAAAATTATACACACACACACACACATATATATATATATAAATATGTTTATTTATTTATCTATCTTTGTTGAATTCTACTTAATAAAATATTAATTTTATCTTGTAAAGTAACCATTCCTTGATTTATTTCAATAAGTTTATCTTCCATTTTATCAACTTTATTTTCCATTAAAGAAACTTTTTGTGATGTGTCTTGAACAGTTGTACTAGTACTACTTTGTACACTATATAATTCAAGTAAAGTAACACAATTATCATTTAATTTACGTTGTTGTTGTTTCATTTTACGCATATAATGTATTGATGTTAATAATTTACGTTGAGCTTGAATATATGGAATAATCATATGTTTACCTTTTTGTTTTAAATACCAAACTCTCCAACCAAATTTAACAACATTTGCTGCTTGATCTCTAAATCCTTTAGCTAATTCAATACTTGCTACGAAATTGTGTACATATTTCTCAGATCTTGTTAATTCAAGTTTTTGTGTTATAACAGCAACAAGTAATGCAGTCGAAAATACACCAATAATACCTGTTATAGCAGCAATACCTAAGAGAAAAAAAATAATGAAACTATTATGCGAGACAAATCATACTTTAACAAAAAAAAAACAATTTTCGTGAGTCAGTCTGATTAAAATATAATAAGCCTTTCGTGAGAAGAAAAGTAAGAAAAAAAATTAATAATTAATAATCTTGAACAAATTCAATCGACAAATGCTTCAGAATAAAAAATGAATATTTCTGTCATGAAAGTAATCGTTTTTTTTTTTTGACATTTTTCTTCTAATCTAAATATTGTATCGATAGTAGTTTTTTTTACCTCGTCCGCAATATGTTGACGGTACAATATCTCCATAGCCTAGAAAAGAAAACCAATTTATAGAAAGAAAAGAAAAACAAGTCAATTACCAATTGTAGTAAATGAAATAACAAATAACCATGTTGCATCAAGCATTGACATATGTCCTGTTTTTTCATTAAAATCACATGCACGCATAGCCCAACTTGCAATAAAAAATGAACTTATACAAAATGTTGTTAAACATATTGCTGGATGTTGTTGAATATAAGCTTTAATAACAAAAGGAAATGTAAATGAAACACGATTAAGATAACCAAGTGATTGTGATGAAGCATCACGAACCAAATGTGAACGAAGCATTAATAAACGACAAACAATATATAAACGAAAAAACACTATTAAAATAAAAAAATATGATTAGATAAGATAAGATAATCTTCAAAAACTTACTTGGTAAACTAAGCATAACATCAATTGGTACATATGGTTTAGTTGGATCCATATTATTTGTATCGAATGTTGATGAGACAGATATTGGTGTATTTATTGTTGGCATTGTTGTTGAATTTAATACTATTGCTGTTGTTAAAACATTTTGACTAGAACGATAAGGATTAATAAAATTTAATCCATCTTCAGCTTTTTTAACATATTGTGAACCCCATTCAACAAGAAAATGACCTGGTATTGGATGTATCATACAAATCATTGCTTCTAACATAATAAGAAACATTTTTTTTCGTGTTAAACTTATACGCCAATCATCAATAGAATTATCTACACAATATAGAGTTAAATCAATACGATGATAATAAAAAACTAGACCAACAAGAATTATTGATGTAAATGATATTGTTGCTTTTATAAATAAACTAAATGTTGTATCTTTATGATCAAGACGATTAAATGATAATTCACATTCAATTATCATAAGAACAATACCTAATAGACCAAGAACACACATTAAATCACCAACAAATCGACTATGAGAAAAAACAAATTCGAATGAAAAATAAAGAATGGGTTGTTGTTTTTTTTATTACCGTTGAATATGTAAATTTTTTCGTTTTCCTAAACGATAACCAACATTAGCCATTAAAGTTTTCTTAACAACTCGTCGTTGTCGTGTTGGCATACGTCGTAGTTCATATTCATTTATTGATAAATTTGTTTGAGCTTTAGGTTGATTTGAAGTAGATGATGATGATTGTGCTGTTGTAATCGTAATACTAGTTGATGGTGTTTGTGTTTGATCACGCATTTCCATATATTTAACAACAGGTGAAGCACCAGATGTTAATGGTAAACGTGGATTGTCAGGTGAAGCCATGAAATATATTGTAGACTACTGTTATAAACCTACTAATTAAAAATTCAATGATAACAGCATTGAAACACTTGCCCTATATATTCTCGTGGGATGTTTTGTTTGAAGAGGAGAAAAAAAGAAGAAGAAGTTTTACATAAAACTATCTAAAAACAAAAAGAAGATAGTTCAGATAAAAAAAAAGTTGTTTGGATATAATTGTGCTAATGGCTATTTGATTAAGCTTGAAAGAAAAAAACTAACATAATAATATAACAAAAAAACAACAACTAATAAAAAGAAAGAAAGAAATAGAAGAAGAAGAAGAAGAAGAATACAAATACTAATTCTTTTCTTTGTCTAAGTTTGAAAAATATTTCCCCTGAAGACGATATCAAAAGCTCTTGTAGTCGATTCATTAAAAACACAGTACAAAATGTAAATGAATGCGTAGGTTAAAGCAATAGGGAAAAAGAACAATAATCAAAATAGTTCAGTCACGTACATAGCTAGCTTGGAAATTTTTCATTACTATATATATATATACGTTATTTCTCTATATTACTAAACACGAGAATTCTATCTTACGTATGCATATATGCTGACAAGAAATTTCTTTTTCGTTCATATGGCTGCATTTATTTTTTTTTCTTCTTATCGTATTTTTCTTCTTCATCAACATCTAAGAAATTCTTTTTTCTTATTCGTTCATTCATTAATATATATAAAAAAAAACTATATAGCCACATACCGATATTATCAGTCTGTTGGAAAGGTGCTATTTTTTGAGGTTTTCCTAATGGTTCTTTTGAGCGTATAAGAAATACACACACACTCATGTATATAAGTAAGGGTGAACAAACATAAACTAAGAAGAAAAAGGAGATGAAATAGAAAATTGAAACTTAATAGAATAGTCTATCCTTCGACCAAACATTCTTATTTTTTTCCCTCATTTGCATCATTGTCGACAAAAGAAAAAAAAAAAAAGGAAAAAGAAAAGAAAGATACGGCTACCAACATCTATCCTACTATGTTTGCAATAGAGTTTACTTTATGAATATTATTGTATAGACAAATCATGAAACATGAATTTTATCTGCTACATCATATTTGTAACAAATGATTGTATTGACTTATTCTGACTGATGTTATTGAGTAGCTAACAAGAGATCTGCAAATATTATTTATGTTTTCCACTCTTCAAAGTTCAATATAGTTTCTCATCTCAACAAATAACTATATTTTTTATTATTCTCAATGACTTTTGAATATTAAGAGGATTCTTTTGCTAGTCAAATCACTATAAACTTTATTTCAATAATAAATTTGTCATATATATATATATATATAGTATTACTTGCCATATTAGTTTTCCAGAAAAACTGATACGACCATGTCAAAAGCATTGTAATATTTGATATAAAAGAAATTGCTTTTATGAAACGTAGTAAGAACCATATATAAGTGATTAGTAATTAAAAAACGGTATGCTTCAATGTTTGAGAATAATGAAATATGATTGTAATTTCTTTTTTTTTTGGCAAAGAATCAGATAGAACCAAGGCTTGCTTGGAAAAAAAATAAGAAATGAATATCTATAAAAATGTTTGTTATATAAACACTTTTAAAGAAATTAGTTTCCGGATGTTTAATAGAACGTTCATGGGAATAGAAAAGTGAATTGAAGAATTTTTTTTTTGAAAAATATTTTATTCTTCATACATATCACCTTATGGTAAATAACAAAATTACTTTTTATCAAAAATAGTCAAGTAAAAGATTAGGAAAACATATGGAATATAGAGAGAAGGAAATTAATTTCTGAACAGTAACGGAATTTTTTTGTCTTTCAGAAAAGGAAACTCTAAATAGATTACTCAATGTATTTTCTGAATCAAGTAATTGACTTTTTCAATTTGATACATGCAAACAACTTCCTTCTTACAATGTTTCTATTTCTTTTAACTTACCTTAGAATCAGCAACATATAAAAAGTCTCATAATCTTCTTACACAAATGTTATTAAATATATGTGATAAAAATTTCTTTTATTCTAATTGCATTTTTTTTTCTTTATATTTTATCTTCTGTATCAGACATATTAAAAAATTAATCATTCTTCAGCATCATTTCATTTTACTATTTTCTTTCACATTATAAATGTCGTTGCTGAGAAACAGAATATAAAATACCGATAACATTTGAACACAAACGAAAAGAAGAAGAAAAATGTAAATTTATTCTTTTATTCTTGTCAGTTTTATCATTGATTGTTCTGTATATTCAGAGAGCAAAACTCAAATACGAAAGAAAAAGATCATGTTTATGATGGTATGCTGTTGTTAAGCGTATTTAGGGAGGCAAACGTATCGACAACATTTTTGAAGATTCGAATGACGACAGCACATAAAGTGGACGAAATACGTACATAATGCCTCGTGTAGTTCGATTACCGCCGCTGGTGCACAAATGTGGTGAGTACAAAATTTGCTCTCATCGCATATGCAAATAAAAGAATAATTCTTTTCTTGAATTTATTTACAAAATACAAAAAAAATAGAAATTTTTCATGACGTACAAGTCAGTATTCGTTTTTTGATGAGATCAGACTATTAATAAATATTTATTGGTCATAAATAAATTCCTTAGATTTATATATTACATTGAATATGAAATATTTGTTCACAAAACAACAGAAACAGTTTTTTAAATTATTTTTTTCCAGGAATGTTACATAATGATCTTTCCAATCCTAATGAAGATTCTGGTTCTATAAACGACAATGATCGACGGCAGTCTATTTTGGCTACATCCAGTCCACAAACAGATTCGTTACCAATTGACTGTATTCTAGTATATGGTCGTGATGATGATTCTGATAATGATGAAGACAATTATAATAATCCTGAACCTTACATGAGTCCTTCGGAAAGAAGAGAAAGATTTGAAGATTATCTTAAAAACAAACAACATCTTATTCTTCAAACAGTCGTATGTATAACTAATAGAACGAATAATAGATGAATTTTCAATCATTTACGAATAGAAAACCTCGTCAACAAAAAAGATGTATGTTAAAGTTCATACACCCTTCCATATTCTTTTATTAACTGCTGAAAAGATGCGAATGAGATTGCCTATTGAAGTGAGAAGCACTAAAAACATATACTTGTATTTATTTTTAATATATATATTTTTATAGAAAATTGAAGAAAATAAAAATAATCCATCAGAAATTAATAAATCATGTTGGAATCGTTTTACAACTTCATTGAAACGACCATTTCGTCTTGATCTA
>CAJNOI010000104.1:170617-208740 GCA_905250115.1 Adineta steineri
TTTTTTTGTCTGATATTTGCCATGCTATTGTCAATAGAAAGAGAAAAGAACAGTACGAAAGAGAAAGGAAAAGAATTTATATAAATAACCTTATAGAAAAAGAGAAAGCTATATAAAAGCTGATACAAAGATTTCATACGACACTCAAAACTCTTTCTATCTTTATTTCATAATGCGTATCGCACTCGCAGGTATTTTCATAGACAAAAATATTTTCAAAACTAACCAATTTATTTAAATATTTTTAGTACTTCTTTTATTCATCGCTTATGCTGCTAGTTATCCATCACTTCGTGATATAACGGCAGATGATGAAGAAAACAACAATGGTTTAGAATTAAAACTCCGTTCACTTTTAAATGAACTTGAGGATGAACAAGACAGTAATGAACAAATGGAACGATCAGTTTCATCAGGTTTGCAAAGAAAAATAAAATAATACACCTTTTATTTATATCAATTCATTCTGTTTTTTTTATTTAGATGAAGATGATGATGAAGATTCTTCATTTAGCAAACGACAAGTTAAAAAAGAAACAAAATGTGAAATTGAATGCGTTCATAAAGAACGATTTCCATCTCGCGGCAAAGGCAAAACAATTAAAGAAGCTGCTAAAACTTGCAAAAATAAATGTGTCATCCCAGGCAAAAAACATGGCGGAAAACATGTCGCCCCAAAAAAGCCTGGTCATAAAATGAGTTTACGTGAATTACTTGATAATGATAGTAACAGCAGTGAAGAACAACAAAATGATCGTCGAGAATTTTATGATTATCTTATGGAACAAATTCAACGTAATAATAAGGAATAAGTTTATCGAAGAAGAATATATATATACATATACAAAAAAACACTTTCTCTCTACTGCATGGCTTATTTTAATTATATACTATTTTTCATTTGTACCAGTGAATTTAGTTATCTTTTTTCTATGTACAAATGATTTGTTCTTTTATTACTGATAGTGAAATATACTCAGTCGTTTTTTTTCTATACAGAATTATTAATAAATATCATATAATTTTCAACATATAATGACTGGAGTATTCATAAATTTACTTATTACACACTGTGCATATTGTGAAAGACTTTGTATTATAAACTGTTTATGTAAGAGGTCAATAATGGAATTAGTTCGATGATAGACTTTTTTTCTACTATTATCTTCAGTTTTGAGTAGATAAGATGAATACTAATAAATCTTATAAAACGAAATTTATTATTTTCGTATATCAATATATGCTGAGAAAGTACTTCTAAACCTGTCAAAGCTCGTATCAATAAAAAATATATTTATTATTGTCATTCCTCCTACGACAGTATTGATTATAGAACAAGTGAATATTTATACATCATCGGTTGATATTCAATAAAAAAAACTACGTTTATTGAATGCAGAATATAAAAAAATATTGTGCATATTTGTCCTATAATAATCATAAAGTCCATTGTAAATGAAGGAACAGAGTCAACTGTATATATCAAATATTACATAATGACCTTGAATAATACAATTACTTGTTAATATATTACAATACTAGGAATGTATATTTTAGCAAGAATTATTTATCACAAATTAAGAAGCAATTGATAGTCAAATTACGATCTATAATAGACTTATTTTCGTTTGAATAATATAATATATTCCATAAGTCTTACATCAAATAGAATGAACAAAAATATCGTATTAATAAATAGTCTCTTTTTTCCGCTTTTGTATTTATCGTATGTGTAATTCATTTTAATATTATCATTGAATACATATCGTTGTAATTTTACATAAAATCTAAAAATAATAGACATTATCTAGTTGTTTCTATCTTCGGCGAGTAGACATCTGTGCATGTTACTATGTCAATAGAGGAAAGATTTTATCTAAAAATCAGAGTGTTTGTTGCTCGAATAATCAGTATGTCGTGAATTAGTTTCATAGATTTGGATACACATACTACCAACGATCATTATTAAACTATATAAAAAAAGATAGTATTAATATCGATGCAGTCCATTAAATGAAAAAGTAGAATAACTAAATATTTCATTCGGCATATCATTATTATTCATCACGCTTACATTATGTACTTTATAGATTACATTAAGAATCCGATCGAAAAAACGAAGAGTGTAAATAATGAGTGTATTAGAAGCATATTCGTCGATATTCTGAAAGGTTTCAAATAATCACTAAAAATAACATCATTGAAATAATATAATAAATGCGGAAACTTCGGATTTTATCCGAGAGTTATGTATACTGCAAAAAGTGTATACGGAAATCAGGGCGTGGGTGTGGGTGCGGGTGTGTATCTACTAATAGTTTACAGCCGTACAAACCCACACCCTCTCAAACAAAATAAAACTATTGCAAATACTTGTATATTGTGCATCTGCAAGATGCAATAAAATCTTCTCTATCTATTTTATACTTTTCTTGTTTATTTTTTTTCTCTCTCTCTCTGACACTATAAAAAAAAGGAAGAAAAATTAAACACCATTGATCACAAGTATGATTGTTTAACAAACACTAACTCTAGATCATGGAATGATGATAAAAATACACATATAACAACATAAATGAAAAGATGTCAAAAAAAAAGTGAAGAAATAACACGAAAAAATAATGATAAAAAGAAAAGAAGAGAGAATCAAAGATAATTTGTTTTATTGAACATAGTAGTCTTCATCTTCTTCTTGTGCGTAAACTTCTTTTTCTAAATCAGCAGCAATAATTTGTGCATGAAGCATTCGTTGATCTTCTGTTAAAGGTTCAAAATTATTTGTCATTGATATAACATCAGCAGGTAATCGAGAATAAAGAAGTTCAGTATCGGTTGGATGAAGTTTATTATGTAATTTATCAATATCATTACCAAGAACGGGTTCAATATGATTAACAGGTAAACGAGGATATAATTCTTCTTTATTAAAATCAGATTTTGTTACACCATTACAAGTCACCGATGTTTCTTGTTTTGTTACAACCACACTTTGACGTGTAGTAACAAGTGCACCAGGTTTTAATGTTTGTCTATTTTTTTTTTGAAAAGAAAACAAATCAAGATTACATATTTTATAAATTCTGTCTTTACCGGCTAACAAATTGTTTCTGTTGTACTGACCGAGATTGTGGTTTTGTTTCTGTACGATTTTCTGGACGGAAACGTGTCATCATATATTCAAGTAACATACCGGTAATAATTAATAATCGATGTGGTAATACAAAGAATAATGATCTATGATTCAATTTATTAAGTATAGTATCATTGGTTTGTTTTATTTTAAGTAAAAATGATACAATCAACATTCGATACCATGTTACTAAAAATTCAATTGATTGATACATATAATCAGCTTGATAACTAATTATCGATTTGATACGTTCCCATAAAAGTGTTGTTCGTTGTCCAAAATCTCGACGATGAACAGGAACTGTTTCTAATATAACAAAATAAATTATTGATTACATTTATGACATAGAATTTATCTTACTTCCTGGTACATGAGTTTCACAAAATGTATAAACACTATCAGCAACATTTGTTGCTTTATTTACTGTTGCATTTTTGACATTAGAAACCTAGAAGAAAAAACAAATAAATAATAAATAGAAGAATATCGAAAAAATAAATTTACTGTTTCTTTGCCATGTTGAATAGTTGATGTAGTTGTATCTTTAACAGTATTCATTACATTACGAACAGGTTCAGTTTTTTCGTTCAATGTATTCATAACATCTTTAGTAGATGTATTAATAACAGGATATTTAGCTTCGATTTGACGAATTTTTTCAACAGTAAAATCATCAATAACACGTACTAATTAAAAAATTTAAAAAAAATGAATTAAACTTTTTAAATGATATTTTACCAGGTCCACGTAATGGTTTCATAATTGGATTGGTAACACTAACAGCAATTTTAAGTGATTTATCAGCAACTGTTTCGGCTAACATACATGGAAGTCGAATAAGTGCACTTTTCTTCTTAGCTTGAACATAGACATCTTGAAGTTTATTAGTCGATGAACGAACAACTTTTATCAAAAAAAAAGAGATAAGAAATAAATGAATATTTGTATTTTTCTCACCTGGTATATCATGCAAACATGCAAGAGTTTGAATGCCGAACATTGTTTAAATGAACAAGAAGAAATATGATCTATAAATAAGATATATGTGAGACGCACATGTCTCTTTACATATGTACACTTAGATGTCAAAGAGTAAATTTTATAAACATATGTTTTCGAAAATAAGATAAGATAAGACATGTAAATAAATAGCCCTAGTAGTACTAACCAGGGTCAAAAATGACCCTGGTTGTGGTAAATTTAAGAATAGGAGGAAATTTTTTATTATTTTATAATTTTTATGAACAAGTGTACGGCAAGATTGCTGCATAGTTTGTAGTATGAGTGAGTATAGGATATATGTGAGGGAATACAAAGTGATAACGATGGACAGAGGTTTGAGAAAGAAACGAACAATAAATTTTAGAGTAAAAGGACGATTTTCACATGGGACGAGAGACCATATAAAATTCGTTTCTAGAGCTCATTCTCGGTCCTATAAAATGTAAAAAAGTGGGTGATACTACAAGGGTTAACCAGTAAAAACTACATGAATAGTATTTAAAGATGGAAAATTCTGTAGTCGAGAAATTCGTTCCGATAAATATAAAACAAAGTTTAGTATTGAATGACATGTAAATATGTCTGAACGATTAACGTGTTTTTCTAGGGTGTGCCTATAAGAATAAATAGTAGATAATCAGCAGAAAGAGAGAACGAGAGAAAAGGAAAAGAAGAAGAAGAAGAAGGAATGACAAAGATAGAGAAATTCGATATATGTATATGTACAAAAACATCTCGAGAACGTGCGTTTCACTTTTCCTTATATTTAACATAACTTGTTGTCTTTCTATATTAAGCAAAATACTTAGTTGTTTCTGTAATGTTATGATAAAATATAGTTAAATCTCGAGAAAATACTTTTCGTCCATTTGTATATACACAGTAATTTTAAGACTGATTCCGACTCTAAACAAAAATTTTATTCATTAAAGGTTAAAATAACGTACATATATTTGTTTATTTCCTTTCATCATGAAGATTCCCCTAAAGTTCTTCTTTATCACCTACATACGAAGAACTTCGACCTTCGCATAACATGTAAACTACTAACATATGTTTTATTTATTATTTTTTCTAGATTTGATGTACATGTGCATATTTTCACGACTAAACTTTTTGAAAGTTTATATGTTTAATAAAAGACATTCATCTGATTTATTGTTGTTTTCACATTCATGACAAATAGAATCGATCTTTATTTTTTTTTATCAGGAGAATTCATATAAAAACTACGCGTTGTTAAAAAAAAAATGCAGAAAAGAATATCCAAATCTCTACTGTAACTACCACACACACATATATAAGGAAGATGCTTTGCACAAGGTTCAATTATATATTTTTTTTCTTGTTTTCTTTTTGTCATGTTGTATAAGAAATAAACAAACACACAACATAAAGAATATAAAAACGTAGGAAATCAGAGCAAAATGTAGATGCATTCCATGCCTAATGAAATTAGCACACAATAGACTAGATGTGAAAAGAAAAAAAAGATTTAATAAAACCTAAATAGAACTGTTTGTTTGAATCATAATTTAAGATTTTTTTGGTTTGGCTGCTCCTGTTGTTGGTGCTTTTGTTGTTACTCTAGAATGAAAAATTACTATATATGTATACTTAGAAAGATATTTAAACTTACTTAGCTAAAACTTGATTAATTTGGTCAAGAACTTGTTTAGCAACATGATCAATTGGTACCTAAAATAAGAAAATTGAGCTTTTGTTCTTCAGAAAAGAAAGAAGAAATTTTTACTTGATAAACTTGATAAATTTTTGGTACAGTAAATAAAAAGACTAAACCAACAAGTGCAAATGTAAGTGTATTCATTGATAAACCAATGTAAAAAGAAGCGAAAAGAATAAGACCAAACTAAAATTCAATGATATTTAAAAATAAAAATAAAAATTTCGAAAATTATTTACAATAATTGAAGTCGTTAAATTATTCCATAAGAAAACACGTCGTGCTTGTCTTATTATACTTGTACCATTTGTACGAATATAATTAGCCATAGCTTGAGCATGACGTTCAGAAATATGAACATCAGATGAAAAGATTGAGCTAAAATTGAATAATTTTATTCAAAAAAAAAAAATTTCTTTATTTTTCTTACTCGAAAATATCATCTTGAACTCGACCAACAAATGTTGCCATGACATAATTATACAATTTATAAAGACCAACAACGACAAGAAGTGCAAGTAACCAAAATGATATGGCAGCCAATGATGATAAAAACATAAATGTTATAATTATAGATAATAAAACACCAAAGACAATGCCCGATTGAATAGGATTTTGCCAATAAATAAGATTACTTGCTAGAATTAATAAGAATAATTATATATTTTTGTAAATGAAGAATATTAATTAAGATATTTATACCTTCTTTTGGTACCATTTCTTTCATTCTTTTTTGTAAATGAATAACTGAATGACGAGTTTCTTCCCCTAAAAATAAAATAATATTTTGTTTATATCGGGCAAAAAAGAAGAAAAACATGTAAATATGATCTCGTGAGTTTTTATCCATTCTTTTTTTCTTTCTTTTCTCTCGGTCAAAGAAATAAGACATCCATATACTCATATGTCATACATATCGATGGATATATATATATGTGTGTGGTTTTCCTGTCTATTTCCTATATATTTTCATAAAGTGCTTGTTCTTTTTCCTTCTTCTTCTTCTTCTTCTTCTCCTTGGTTGTACTTATCCTACAAGTAATAGCGTATGTTGATAATAAAGAAATTATCACACAAAAATCACGATATGTAGCACGCATTTATTTAGGACTTTAGATCTTGCTATGAAATAAAAGAAAATATGTATATACTAAGATTTTTTTTTCTCGTCTAATTGAAAAAGATTTTATACATATTAATATTCACCAATAAGAAAGATAATAGCAAAATTTTGTTATTAATTGATACTGACTAATTATTTTTTTTAATGAATATTTTAAAAGAAATAAAATTGCTTAACTTACATTGTTGTTTCATAAGTCTTTTTGACTTTGTAATAATATCTTCTGCATGATGTTGACCTTTTTTTAATTCTGCTGTGGCCTTGTTAGCAGCTGTTTCAGTAACTGAATTATGTGTTGTTGTTGATGATGATGGATGATAATTTGGATTTGTTGAATTAACTGTTGGAGTTTCATTAGGATCAAATCGTGATGAATGATCCATTACTGGACTTTTATTCCATCCAACTGTTGTTGAATCAACATCATAACTCTGAGATTCCATTATATGAAATATTCGATGGATATAACGTTATCTAGAAAAATTAGAAAATGATATTCTAAGAAAATTTTATTGAACCTAACTCGACTAGAATTCGATAGTAAGAGAGAAGAAAAATAATTCGTACGAGAATAACCTACCATCTTATCACGGCGGACGGAGTATTTTCTTACCTCTCTTTCTCGTTTTTCCCCCTCTCTCATATCGGCATTTTGTTCGCAAACCGACATGTCGATGTTTTTACTATTAGCTAGTATTAGTCGAAGCGTACATATATAGATTAGATGAAAAGAAGAAGAAGAATACAAAGGAGAAGAATACATGCAGAAAGAAGAAAAAAAAAAGAAAAATCTATTAGTTATTTTCTCTGTTATGTCCAGTTTTATGATATAATCATCTTTTACAGATTATGGACAGTCAAAAGAGATATACTTGAATAAATAATGATGTTTAGAAAAAAACCGATGAAGAAGAAAGAATTGATTACATAAAAATGATATTCTATGAGATTTTTCAAATAAAAGCAACTGGATAAGATCGAATGCTATACTTACTTGATATATTTAAATAAACTTTTCTATATGTTCTCCTTTTATACAGCGAAAATTTGACTTGAACACGTATACATTTACACGTCAAAAAAACTCATTTTCAACTAATAAACCAATCCGTAGAGAGATCGTGGTGTTTCAAGTGAATGATGAATTGACCTTTATCCTTTGACTCATAAGTTTTCAAACAATATTATGATAAGAAACGTGTAAACTCAATTATCAAAGTTCAGTCATCGACCGACCTACTTGTTGAATTCTATGACTAATTTATATATAAAAATATCAACCAATAGAAAATCAAACGATAGAGTTTCATCTTTAATCTCGAATTGACAACTGTAAACTCTAATTTAGATATGATTAGGATCATTATTTGAATTTCTAATAATAAAAAATTAAAAAAAAATTAAATCTAAATTTATTCATTCATATTGGACATTGCTTAGCAACAAACATACGTAAAATATTCATTATGTTTCATTTACAAGCATAAGTAGATCTTTTTATTGCAATATGACTACAACTCTATCTTCTGAATCAGCTAATTGGATTCTTCCTTCATATCCAAGAACATTTACATCAACATTACCAAATTATGAAGAAGCTCCACCATTTCGTGTTAATCATGAAGGTGTTAAAAATTATGTTAAAAATCGTGGAAGTTTAAATATTGGTGATTGGGCTATTGAAGGTAGACGAATGTCAACAACAGCAACAACAGTATCAGATAATCAACAGTCAAATTTAGTGCAACCAAAAGTATTAGGATCTGAGGCTTTACGAAATTATAATAAAAGTCGTTGTTCAACACCAAATCTTATCTATGGAGATCTTCAACCACCTGATTCTCATCATGGTATGCGTGTAAAACGAGAAGGTCAAGCTAATTATGAGAAAAACCATAATTCACAAGTAAAAACATTACAAGAAAATTATGGAAAATTACCCTTACCAAGACAACCAGCGCCTCATATACAAGGAGAAGTAAATTTCATTTAAAAAACAAATCTAGTTATGTATTTCAAATTTATTATCAATCTTATGTTTAGGTAGCAACAAATCTTTATTATTTACATCAAGAAGGTCAGATGGGTCCTATATTAAATAATTATGGTCGTTCATCTGCTACACCAAGATCAGTACCTCCTCATGTTAAAGGACTAGCTGCACAAATGAATCGTGAAAAGGGTCGAGGAGATTCTCAATTACTTGAACATGGTATTAAACGTCATGTACCAACTTCAGAACTAAATCTTAAAGGAGAACAAGCTCATTTAAATTACGATATGGGTCAAGGACATCATGTCAATGAACTTTTTCATCGGTATGGTAAATTACAACAATCAGCTCGAACAGCACCAAAAGTAAAATTTGATGGTGTTGATAATTTCGCTAAAGGTCAAGGTGATTCAATGAGAAAAACACTTTCGCAATGTCCACCGACAAATCGTCGTATGGAACGTCCGCAAACTGCGCCATTTTGGCAATAATAAACATCTATTTTATGTTGTATTTGAAAAAAAAATTGTTTATGTTGTTGTTGATAGATAAAAATTAATTTAACGATCATAAAGATTGTAAATTTATCTTATTCTTGTTTGTAGACATGCCAAAAGAAGAACATTTTGAACGATATACACCACAATTTCCTTTATCTAATGATATTACAGATATGTCTGAACAAGATACTCTTTGCAAATTTTGTGGTGTTTCATATTTGATTCATAATGAAATAAAAACACTTGAAGCCAAATGTCAAAAACTTGAAACAGAATTAGCTTATCATACTGGTAAAAAATCACGTGAAACGAATTTAAAACAAACATCACAAAATGAACAGACACGTATTTCTGATCTTGAATCAATAAATGCTATAAATACTCATAAGTAGATAAATAAAGTAGAAGTTTATTCAAATTTAAATTTTATTTATATAGACTCAATGAAATGTCAAGAAAACTTCAATTATTACAAGATCAATTAGAAGAATCAGAAAATGCTCATAAAAAAACTAAGTAAATATTTTTATTAGAGTTTTATAGAATTATTTTATTTATTTATTTATTAAGATCTTCTATTTCTAAATATTCATCTAATCTTCGAGTTACACATAATCAAATACAAAATATTCGAAAAGAATATTTACTTTTACAAGATCTCTATTCAAAAGATACTCAAAATTGGAAAACATATCTACAAACTACTGAAAATACATTACAAAAAGGTAGCAGAATTTAATTACTGCTATGTTTCTTGGATTATCTATTACATAGAATTGCAAACAAGCATGACTAAATTTACAAAACAAATAAATGATCAACAAACTGAAACGGAACAATATAAACAGCAACTCAAGTATGAAGAAAAACATCTTTCATATTCGCTAAGTCTACAACGATGGATCTAGGATTTTGGAAGGGAGGGAGGCCGATTTTTTAGTAGGAAGGAGCGATATCTGGGGGGAGGGCGATTTTGGCTAAAAACTATTTTCTAAGTCCAATGGAGGTAGTGTGAACCTATTTTTGCTGTAAAAAATCGAAAAAATTTTCTGAAGGGGGGCGGGGGCGATCGCCTTCCTAAATCCGCCACTGATTCCTGAATTTTGCTAATAAGATTTTCGGCAATTCACGAAAGTCGTATTAGCGAAGGGACAGTAAACCGAAATTATCTACAATAGTCAAGTTTTCTAATGAAATACAAGTTTCTTTTCAATGTGATTTATACGATAAATAAATGTATCTCATCCTTTTTTAGAGAAACAAATCAATCTCTCCATGATCTTCAAATAAAATATCAACAAATTCAATCTGATTCCAAAGAATCTCATTCAATGTATAAATATTTTTTCTTCATTAATTTTCAAGATTATCTATTTTATTTTCTTAGAACACAAATTGATCTCGAATCTGCTCATAACGAAATAAAAATTCATCAGGATGAATTATCTCGTTTACATAAACAAATTTTACAATATGAACAAACTCAAACACAATTACAAAATGAATTGCAGCAAAGTAAACAATATTCTCATGAATTAGAACAACAATTATCCGATAAAAATGGCGCACAAAAAGATATTGATCAATATCGACAACAACTTACAATAGAAAAAGAACTTCGATTAAGTAAGTCAGTATTATTTTTCTTTTCGTTAAAATTAAATTTTTATCCTTATTTCTTTTCCAAAAAGAAAATGATACAGAATTAGAAAATCTGCGTTCAAAACTTCTTCAATTAACAACCGAATATGAACAATTAAATTCAATGAAAACAGAATTTCAAATAAATGAATCAAATACTCGACGAAAAATCGATGAAACGAATCGATCACGTCAAGCTATTTTAGATCGTACACGTGATGAATATGAAAAACTCTTACGAAAATATACTGATCTTGATGAAATCTATCGTGAACTTGTTCCTCTACGAGAAAAAGATACTTGTAAGAAAAAAAACAAAAAGATTTTCTTCAAATATAATTTTTTTTCGCATAAAACAGTAGAATTAAAAAAAAATCGTTCTGAACTTCAACGTCTACATAATGAAAATGTTGAATTAACTAAACAACAAGAAACATTACATATTACACAGGATATACAAATAAAAAAACTTCATGATAATTATTCAAATAAATTACGCGAAGCTGAACAATGGCCTGATCGTCTTCAATTAGAATTAAAACGTGAACGTGAACAACATCGTACACAAATGAATGAATTTGAACGTCGTCTAAAAGAAAATTTTGTTACCGTACATCCTTCTTTATTTCATATAAATACAATCTATTTATTTTTTTAGGAATTAAATATTGAAAAACAAAAATATGATGGACTTTTACGTAAATATGAACATGAACGGGGTTCTTCAAACGAACAATTACGTCATGAATTAATATCAACTGAAAAAGTCACTATGGAACACCGACGTTATTATACCAAACAAATTGAACAACTTGAAAAAGAAAAAGATAACTTACAAAAAGAATTAGATAAATTAAGAGATCTTGTAAAAGAATTACATGAACAAATTAGTAAGAATAGAATTTCGGTTTTTTAAAAATTTATATAAATTCCATTTTAATATAGAAAAACAAGAATCAATGGATAAAGATCATGTGAATAATTTAAAATTAAAAGAAGATTTATTGAATAAAGAAACGAATCTATTTCAAGCACAATCAACAATAAATGAATTAAAAAAAGATATAAAACAAGCACAAGAAGAAGTATTTATATAGAATTAATGTGTGTTGAAAAAAAAACGCTTTACACTTAACATGTCTGTTCAAATCTCGATTATTCAGAGATAAAGTTAGTTTTAAGAAAATATTTGAATTAATTAAGACTTAAAAAATCTATTCAGGAAAGTTCTTAATTTTCTTGTGTGACATTTAACAATACACGTTTTTAGTAAAAATTGATATGCGCAAATCTTGATTTAGATGATGACTTTACAAGAAACTGTTCATAGAGAATGTACAGAACGTGAACAGCTGAAAGATGCATTAATTGCAGCTCGTCAACAACTACTTGCATTGAAGAAAAACGGTTAGAAAGAAAAAATCTTGTGTATATTTAAGTATATATTTTATTTTGAATAGGTGTTCTTAATGGAAATGTATCTCGATCACTACATTCTCCACCTATAGCTTTTGAAGAAATTGAAAAACGTGTAACTGCACCTATTCCATATTCTCAAAATCAACGACATCCCACTATGCATCCTTTTACTCAGTCAGAACCAACAGCTTATAATAATAGTCTTCCTGATGATGGTGCTATTGCTGATTTAACCGCTCGACCGATATCTGCATCTCAGAATATTCAAAATCCTTATAAACCTCTTCCACCTATTTATTCTCAACGACAAAAACAACGTCGAAATAAACAAATTTTATTATCAAATAAAACAGATCATTTACTTCAAAATCAACGACGTATTGTTCGATTTATTAGACAGATGAAATAAATTCAAATCAATTAACTTTAATTTTATTTATTTATTTTTCGTTCCATACATTTGAGCTTCTTTTTTTGGCTAAATGTACATCAATGTATTTTCTACGATAATTATACAGTTTTTTTAACTAATTATTAAAATGGATTTTTGTATTTAAAATTTTCAATCATCACAACCAATGCTCTTCCAGTTGAAAAATGCATATTGCATGACACAATCTATTTTTATGACCAATAAAGAGTAATTAAGAAACAAAATCGAAGTTTTTTAAAACATTTTTACCAGAAATTCATTCGCCCGCGGGTGGGTCGATTGATCTGAGTAAAGGTATCATCTTGCTTTCTCGTCCACATTCTCAAGATACACAAGTATATTGAAATCATGATATTTTTATGAAATGACTGCATTTTAATACGTCACTAGAATTTTACGGGTCAAGTAAAATAAATTAATGTTGGTTAGAAACAGTTTTTTTGCATAGTCTCTCGCTCATATTCATACGTTCATATATA
Organism: Adineta steineri; assembly: GCA_905250115.1. Taxonomy (NCBI): domain Eukaryota; kingdom Metazoa; phylum Rotifera; class Eurotatoria; order Adinetida; family Adinetidae; genus Adineta; species Adineta steineri. The sequence continues at coordinate 184,022 of CAJNOI010000104.1, forward strand.
TCACTATCCTCAGGGAGCATGTTTTTTTATTTTCAGATCATCAGTCATCTATTTTGTGATGGTTCTCGAAAGTCGTCTTAATACGATCATACCAAGTTAATATATTCGTTCTTTTATTGACGTTTTAAACAAAGGATGGAAAATAAGTTTAGACTAACTTATACGATAAAATCATTGCATTCTTTTTTTCTGCAGAAAGAAAGAAGAAATAGTGTGCACTGATGATCAAGATGTAATAGATGAGTATTCATTTCTTTATCTTTTGATCATCATTTATTGAAGAAAAAGATGTGTACTATAGATATAAATGAATGTTTCTCTTAGAGAATAAACTTGCCATCTCGAAACATTGGCCAGTCAGCAGGAAGTTCTAACTGATCAAATCCATCCTCAAGCCATCCGTTATGATCATAGCCTGTCGGATGAGTGTCATATCGCTGGCCACACGTGTCACAAATAGTTTCATGAGGTGTAATGCCATGTAAAGCATAAATATTTGATGGAAGGCCAATAGCTTCGTTTGGTTCATAACATGATATATTGTGTTTGAAAACACATACTTTCCGATAACGTGGAATGGAAGTTTTTACTCCAACAAAGAGAACTTGTGATCTACCACAACCACCTTGACCACGACAATAAGCCATTACATCACCAGTTTTTACTAGTTCCACGATACAATTAGGTGCATTGAATGGAGTATCGCAATGTTCACACTTTGTAGGTAAATTATGAACGATTTTTTTCTTGGCTTCACATGCTGCCTCGAGGTTCACCGTGTGTATAGATGGGTGATCGGATGTAGAGTTTGTTGTAGGTGGTTGATATGTGACAGCTGCATCGAAAGCAGGTGCTTGGATTGCATACATTTTTGACGTCATTTTGGAAGTGTCAAAGTAAAACTCTTTCGATGTTTATCGCTGCAAAGTCTGGTGCACCTATAAAAAAAAACACATATTAGTTTATAAATACGACAAATATACTCGTATTTGCTCTTGAATGACATATGCACTGTCAGTCTTTCTTTTCATTTACTTGTGAAAGTTGCAAAAAATATTTTTTTTCTTCATTTGTTGGTAAAGTGGCACGAGAAAGATTTTAATTGCATACACACAATATATTTAGTATCAAATAACATGCTACTAAACTACTTTTGTCAACATAAATTAAATAATCATCTTTTATATTTGTAGGTTCTATGAAAAAGAAAATATCTATAATTTGGAAAGCACAGCTTATTGTATAGTTTTATTGTTTGTTATGTAAGTAGGCAAAATTTTCAAGAGTCAAATTTCTACGCGACATTTCAAATACTAATATTTGGTATATGATGGACTCTTGCTCGATATCATTGGTTTTCGAAAGTTTCAACAGAAATAAAAAGTGTAAACGGAAAAGTGAAGTATTTAAATAGATCACGTTGCGTTGAAAATATTTCTAAATGTGATCTCATCGTTCTATTCATTTTAAGCTTGCTATAACATTATTCACACGAAAATTAAATCCAAGTTGTTCTTTAATACTCATAATTTAATGACGTATGATATTCTATTCATGAGAAAAACAAAAAGTAAGAACTTAATATAAAAGTTTTATTGTTAATTATAGAGTTTCTCATATGGTGCCTTTTGGTATAGTTTAATCCATTATTTTCTGTTACAACAGTTATTAGGAATTGAAAACTGTTATTCAAATATGCTAAAAATGGTTAATGAATATAATTTAAAACATCGTTATTATATATCCTTCATTAGCAAATTTATAGAATACACAATAGTAAAAACTCTTTAGCTTATTTCATTCTATATTTATAAAAAGAAACTCGACAAAAAGTATTCATATTTTTTTTTCATACCTTTTTAATATTGGTTAATCGACAAATAATCATGTGCGCAAACTTTATCACGATACTCAAACAATACACATTACCAATCCTTTGTTTTTTTATTCGTTGTTCTTTGATATAGTAGGTGTATTATTTATGTATAAAACACACGTTTCGAATGAATACAGATGTGTTAAAACTATAATGTTAATAAAATATCATTATCAATCGAGTTTTGACTTTAATTTCATGTTTTTTCCTAATATTAAACAGTACATATATTATTCTACTTACAAAAGAAAATCATGAAAGAATAGTTTAATGTGCCTATATATAAGTGGCTTTATGATAGTTGTTTTCGATTTCTGTCAACTTTTACTAATGAGCTATGATTCAGAAATAATTTACAGTCATCGATACAATAGAGAGTAGAAATTTCCCAAAACTCGATGTGCTGAGGAAAGAAGATTTTTAACGCTGTGCGCGTTCTTTGTCTTTTTTTCCTAGTTTCTAGACATACACACACAAAATGTCTTATTTTGGGTGACAATGATCTCAGAAATGGTAAATCTGGAGTTCTCAGTTTAAACGCAAGAATTTAATTTGGAGTCTGCACCAGATCAAAAAGCCTAGAGATCCCGAAAACAAGATTTAGTTTTGATGAAGATAATCCCGAAAAAATATGTTTTAGATAATTCTTATCATCATTATTTGATTTGTGATATTGTTGGTTATAACCTTTATTTTTATTTTCAAAACGAATATGAATAATATAACAAAGGTAAAATTGATCGATTTCAATGGTATAGCAGACATTTGAGAATATGAAATAAAGCTGTAAGTGGATGAAAGGTGAGATCAGTATTACAATACACACCATCAAAAAGCACAAAAAAATGAATTACAACACTTCTTAGTCAAAAACGAATAAATCCGTAAAGCTTGAGGATTCTGTAAATGTCTAACATATTATTAAGAATAAAAAATTGATTGATTATATAATTTTATCAAGGATTAGCAAGCGCAGTAACATCTGCAGCAGTCAATTCTCGTGAATAAAGTCGAAATTCATCTAAATAGCCATAAAAAGTGCCCGGCGCAATTGACTTCTTAACGCATCCAGTTCTCAGTGGATTACCTAATGTCACCGTGTTTAATGTTCCTGAAGCTGCATATATGATTGCACCTGTAGATCCAATTAAACTTCCATTGACATACAATCGTACACCATTTGTAGTCGAAAAAGTAGTAGCGACATGTACCCAAACGTTGGTCGACAGAATAGGACCTACTACATCTCTAATGACACCGTCGTAACTGGCACCTATTATTTGTCCACTCGAAGAAAATCCCATGAAATCAATACACCATCCTCCCCCACCTGTTTGTGACGAAACATAAACAACAGTTCCTGCACCTGTTGATGTTCGTTGAATCCATAGAGATATCGAGTATGGATGATTTGAAGTTCCAAGAAGAGGAAATCCATACAACTAAATAGAACATATTCAATAGTTTCGGTATTCTTTTAGAATATTTTCAAATCGTTTTCAGACATATCTTTTCAATGAATATTGAGCAGCTGGGTTTGATATAAGAAAGTTTTGGAGAATTTTTAACAAAACTTCAAGTGAATATTTTGTTTTTGAGAAATGTCGAGCTAACATGTTTTTCTATTTGAAATGTTTTGAAAGAAACAAAAATGTTTTTTTGCATATATATATATATATATATATCTATGTTACTCTATCCTATCTAAAACTACTACAGAGAATAATTGCATTGTCATATATTCAACTTTCTTTTTTTTTATAATCTATAAATTATGAACAGTTCAACTAAGTCTATTACATACCTGATAATAAGATGACGACGAAGTATAGCTTAATCCTTGACCAACTCTACCAGATGCTAATATAACATTATAGGCTGTTCCTTTGATTCTATTTGGACCTGAATCATAAGATATTCCACAATCAAATGAATGCCATGTACTTAAAGTAGCGTCCGAAAGAATATCACTTGCGCTTCTAGCGTTCATGTAAAGTGTAACTTCATCAATAGCACTAAACACATAAGAACAATATAGAATCAGAAAATAAATCAGTAACTGTACGTTTCTATTCAAGTCTTAGACCCTCTAAAAAAATTGAACCGAAAAAGTAAGGATAAAGATGAAATTTATATGAGTACATAATAATTTGTGAGGATTTTTGATAACTTAATTAATAATATCGAAGATACAATAAACAATACTTCTAACACTGGGTGTTTTAAACTCAAACAAACGAACAAAACTAATGATCCAATAGTTTTTCTTTACCCGTCGAATGTGTGATTGCTACCATCATAATAGTTTCCAATATGAATAGCACCACTTGCGCCTAAATATGGTCCAGCTGAGCTACGATTAGTATCTTGAACTCCGTTTAAATAAATGATTTGTGTCTGAGATGAATTATCATAAACAAACGCTACGTGATAGCAAGTATTTATCAACAATGCAGTTTCACTTGTGACATCATCATCCCAAAAACCCATCTTCAAATTTTCACCAGATAATATAAGGTATAAATTGTGATCTTGAGTCAATGATTCATATTGACTGAACAATCCATAAGAAGTACCACTGTTTAATGAAGTAGGATAGATCCACATTTCTACTGTAAAACTGGTAGAAACAAAACTTTGATAGGTTGGTATTGTGATGTATTGATTACTACTACTGATAAGTCTCAAATTGTATCCACCGTTGACGCCACTATTCGTATAAATAGGTGCATTGACAGCTGTGCCACTAAGATTTGATATGCTATCAGCAACATTATTTTCCAGTGCCCAGTAACTATGAGCATCATACGGGTACGTGACTATTTCAAAATGATAAACAATATTAACAAGTATTTTATACTTTGGAATTTTCAGTTACGAAAATCTATTTTACAATTTAAATGAATTAACGAGTTTTATACTATTGAAGACTTTCGCTTTTGGTTTTTCACTAAATAATATACACTAGTGGAGTTTCATTAAAATTTACATCAGCGATAAATATGGGAAAACTACATACACACTCTCGATTCCGAGTTTGATGAATGTCTAATTCTCATGTTTAGGTTCATGTAGATATGTAACATAATGCTGTACAGTTTCATAGATATTGCATCTGTTGTTGCTGTAATCAGTCGTTCTTCTAGAAGTAGTGATTATAGCAAAAATATAATCTACAATTGAGTTATCAGCAGGTTTCCTAAGATTAAAAAACCGTTTGGGTAGGCTTTGTAGTCTTGATATGATGAAAAGTTTCGAAGTTTCATCAGACTTGAAAACTTTTAATTCATTTTGAAAATCATTATAGTGCATACTATGGTAGCTATCTTTTTACGAACTTCAAAAATTCAAACACCCTAAAAATGTTACAAATAGTAACAGAATCAGAAATTCTGAAAAATTCCTGATAGCATCATATTTTAGAGTATATAGTTTTATAATCTCCTGTAGTTCATATCGTTATGGATATATTAATTCTAGCATCATTATTTATCACCTAAATTTGTAAAATGTTTTCACTAAAATAATCATCTCATGTGGTTTCTTTTGAAATTAGTATTCTTTCCTACCCTGTATGCATAGTCCAGTGGTTGTTGTTGATGATGTTGATGATGAAGTTGTTGTTGTTGTTGTTGTTGTTGTTGTTGTTGATGATGGTGATGCTGTCTTCGCCTTTTTCGTCTTTATTATTGTTGTTGTTTGGGTTATAGGTTCTTTTATTGTCGTTGAGGGTGTAGCTTTACTCTTCTTTCCGTTTGGCATAGTTACATTATGAAAAGATGCCTGTTTTATTTGATCTTCCGTTAGTTTAGCTCCTGACATGTCACTGTTTGAAAACTGCGCACCTGTCAGATTAGAGTTTCCAAAATCTGCTTCCGACAGATTTACACCATTAAAACTAGCACAAAGTAAAGATGAACTATCAAATTTCACCTTATCTAATCGTCCTCCATCAAATGATGCGCCATTTAAACTTGCAAATGAAAATATTGCATTTGACATTGATACTTGATCAAAAGAAATGCATTGTAAATTCAACTTATTTAATACACCAGTTTGACTTGCTAGACGTATATTATCCAAATTTAACTCATTCAAACGGATTATATCAACTAAATTTGTTGTCTTACATCCATTAGTACAATTATTTCTGCCAATTAATTGTTTCTCTTTTAGAAATTGTATAACATCTGCTTTACGTATTGTATCCCATTGACGATCAGCAGCACGATAATATGCATTGGCAAATGCCCATGGATTTTTTTTCTCCTTCAGATAACCATAATTATCCAATTTAAAAATATTATTTATAAATTCATCATAAAGTGTTTGTTGTCTTAATTCTCTTGATTGTTCCAAATTAAAATTTTGTTTTTTCTCATCTTGTTGTTTTTGTTGTTCAGATCCAATTGCAGTATAAATAGCAAGAGCTATGGGTATAGCTGCTGAACATAAAATAGTTAATATGTCTTTGAATGTGAAATGCCAAAACACTCGTTTTTTATTATCTACCATTGTTTCAATGAGATTTTAGAATGAAAGTAAAATATTGTAGTGTGCTCGAATATTAAGAAAACACAAATGCTATACTAATAACTAGTCTTTCTCTCTTTTTCCATTTCTCTTTTATTTAAAAAGATATTAAGTAACAGTTTTAATTATATTTCATGTATCAGGGTTCTGATTTTTTTAGTGGAAGATATCCTATCTAAATAATTTCGTTAACGTCATGACAAGCGCTGCAATGTATGATATTTTCAAAATCAGATTTCACAAAAAAAAATAAAAGAAATGAATAAGTAAGTATTCATTACAGACACGGCAATAAATAGAAACACAGTTTCGTGTTACTTTCAGTTTACTGAACGTTAAATTTGATCTAGAGTAACAAAAATATATAAATACTGATAAATGAAGATCGATGGAGACGACGAAAGAAGAAAATTTATACTATTGACTTAAATATCGGAGACTTCTTCGTTTGTCTACATACGATACAAAATCATGCTTCTTAATTAATTCTTCGAAATAATGAAACATATATTTTGACAGTAAACTGTGAAATGATCTGATCATATCCATTACAAAAGTCTACAGAAAAAAGAAAAAGGATAGTCCAGACTTTATGAATAAGTTTTTAATCTAATCCTTTGTTCCACACACACATCCTGAATAAATTTTTTTGTTTAGATTTTTTATATAAAAACTCTTAATATGCATAACTCATAGTCTAAAAGTGTAGTAGAAATAGTTTTATAACTGACTCAAATTATTTAAATTTATTATTATGAGAATTACCAAAAATAAATTTGTTATGCGTGATAACAAAATGAAAAGAAGACTAAATTATCGATTGGATCAATTTGTTATATATATGTATTTATTTCTCAATGAATCGCATTAAGTGAAAACATCATCGAAAAACTAATGCTCAAAAACAAGTTTTTTGAAATATTGTCGAATAAAAATAAACACGGAAAGTTATGATTTGATACCTTCATGTATTTTAGTTATGAACATAAATCCTTACTCAAAAAGATCATCAAACACAATTTTATTTTTCAGTAATATTAAATATTGAAATTTTGTTAATATTCATATGAAATAAACAATACATCGACAATATTTCTTAATTTAATCAATCAGACAGCAATGATTTATAAACTTCTTTCGATTTATTATTTTCTTTTATTTTTTTTTTCTCCTTAAAAGCTACGTTCGCGTCGTCTCTCAAGAAAAAATATCAATTTCAAGCAAAAAAATGGAAATATGATCTACTAACATAATTATATATCGTAGAAGTTTATGATCTCCGTAATTGAATTACTCCAACAATTTGAATGAAAAATCATCTTATCAATATTCTATTAGATCTTGATTTTAAATAAATAATAGAAAAGATTTTTCAAAGAAGAATAACCTATAACAAATAAAATATTTGTTGATTCAAGTTGATCGTATAATTGGCAAAAAATAATCTAACTATAAATAGTATTCACATTATTGTATTAATTTAAATATAATTAGATCGATTATTTAAATGCTTATTTGAAACACGTTGAAATTTAATTCCTATGAAATACTTAATACAACGGTCATTTATATTATTATCAAAAATCTGCAAGTTAAGATATTTTATTTCAGTCTTTTCAATCATTACGTGTGTCAACTAAAAATATAATAATATGAAAACGATATGAAATATCCTATAATATATTCCGATTTTTTCATTATACAATATCCGTAGGGTCTAATATCATCAGCACCAAGTGATATCCAATGATTTTCGACTCCAGTTTTATTACCATCAATAGTTATCAAAGGCTTTGGATTAACTAGATTCTGAAGCAGAACATAATGTTGTTCTTCGTTATAAGTAAAAGTATAAGCATAACGTTGTGCTATATTAATATCATGCGTTAAGGAGATATCTCGTCCATAAAGAAAACGCTTATTTTTGTTAGATCATAACCAGTTTGTGCAATAGGTTTTGCTGCATCATGTTTTGTTCCATGATATGAAACTGGTCAACCATCACAACTATTATTTGATCCAAGCCATATATCATTTTCATATTTTCCAACAACTTTAATTCTAAAACGTTTCCATTCATATGGTGTGGGTGTAGCTGTGGCTGTTTGTATTCTTCTCATTAATATCCACACCCAAACCCTAATAGTTGTTTTCTTCTTCGTATAATTTATTTTCGATTTCTGTCAACTTTTAGTAATGAGCTATGATCCAGAAATAATTTACAGTCATCGATACAATAGAGAGTAGAAATTTCCCAAAACTCGATGTGCTGAGCAAAGAAGATTTTTAACGCTGTGCGCGTTCTTTGTCTTTTTTTCCTAGTTTCTAGACATACACACACAAAATGTCTTATTTTGGGTGACAATGATCTCAGAAATGGTAAATCTGGAGTTCTCAGTTTAAACGCAAGAATTTAATTTGGAGTCTGCACCAGATCAAAAAGCCTAGAGATCCCGAAAACAAGATTTAGTTTTGATGAAGATAATCCCGAAAAAATATGTTTTAGTCGATTCTTATCATCATTATTTGACTTGTAATATTCGTAGTTACATCTTTTAGTTTTATTTTCAAAACGAATATGAATAATATAACAAAGGTAAAATTGATCGATTTCATCTTGAGGGTGTGGGTGAGATAGAGAGTAAATGAAATTAAGGCTCACCCATACCCACACCCACACCTTAATGTTCAATTTACTTTTAGATTATACAAAGTTTTCTTTAGAGAAAAATAAACCACTAAATATTTATTTGGATTTCATAGAATATATTAACTCTTTTTCAACACTTTAATTCTTCGTCATAATAAACAATTTTAACTTTGTTAGTTGAATTTTAACTGAATAGTAGAAGATGTCGTTGTTTTTAAGGAAGTATTCACGATTCTACGATTATCTACTCACAATATGTCAGTCTCAGTATAATGTTTTCTTCTTTGTTTTCTTGTACATGGTAATATAGAATATTTTTCATATATTATTTGTCAATCACTTCTAACTCATTGTTTCATTTTTCTTCTCTACACCGCCTTTCCTATTTCTAAAATGTATAAAAGAAATAATTTATATCTTAGTTTGATCATAATTATTCGTTATGATGAACAGTTTCAAAATGATAATAAAGTTATGACTTCAGTTGATTTTGTTGAATATGAATGTGACATTATTCTGTATAATTCTATTTTTTTTTGTTTATGTATTCGTTTCTTATACATTTGATGTGTTTCGGTGATATTCATATTATTGAATAGCATTTGACGAAGATTTATTCTGAAGATCAGGAATTGCACTTTTTCCATCATATGTCTAATGTATGAAATAAGAATAAAATCAATTGTGCAATATATTTTAGATATCAGATAGTGTCAATATATTTTATTCTTCAGGAAGCATTGCATTTCCTTCGTAAAGGTATGATTTTCGATGTATTATTAACAAGAATAACATTAAATTTTATTTGGAACACTTTGTTTTTACATCCTTCCTACAAAATTTCAATATCATGAACATTTTTTTATATTTACATCAGATAATAACTAATATTTCATATTAGTTTTGAAAAAGGAAATGGATTCATTGTTTTTCTTTATTAATAAATGCAAATGTTGTATTTGCTGCAAATATTTCAAAAAAAAAGAAAGTTCCCATTGACATCATCAGGTAGGCGAATAGAGAAAAAAAATAAAATCTTTGTTTTTCTCTTGTTCGGTTTTCAGTAACATACAGAAGAGTTTTTCTATTTTTTTTAATCAATTACCATAGTTAATGACTGGAGAACGTAACTAAAAAAGAAACAACTTATTTTTATTTCATTTAATAGAAGACAAATATCAATATGAGATAATGAAGAGATATAAAAAGAATATCTTTTATTATACAGATATCAACAACAAAAAATGAATCAATTTTACAAATTAATTGCAACATTTTTTATCAGATGATCAACAATAAAATAGAAATATTTCTATAGAATAAAATAAATGAGAAAATCATCTCTTTCAAATAGTATCAATCATCAGCAATCAAATAAAACTCTTGTCATTCTTCTATTTATTTTATAGTTTTCTCATTATATTTAGTAGAATCATCAACTATATTTGACATTATTTAAATTATTAAGTATCAGGAAACATAGATTTCCAAATGATATCTTTCACTTTATTTTTATGTATTTGCTTCATTTAAAATAAAGATAATAATGAATTAATAATCGTCTTTAGATGTAAAATATTTATGATAAAAACATCACATGTTGATGAAAATGATACCATCAGCACTTTCTTGTTTTAGATCAGTTCTGAATAAAATGCTTATATATCTGTTGTAAATATCAAACTCGACAAGGTAGCATGTGAAAGTGAACTAGTTCAAATAACAGTTAATATAATTATTTTTATAGAAAAAAAAACATTGAAAATGAGCACTTTTTGAAGGAAATACAAAGTTTCCTGAGAGAAAAAAATCTATTTTATTATTTTTCATTCATTCATTTGAAAGTCTATAGAATTAAGTTATGATAACTACATTATTAGTTAAGAAGTTATTGTTAAAAAGATATTTTGTTAATAATATACTTCATTAATAGATTAAGATGAAATATAAAATATTTTGATGATGTATTAGAGGAGATGAGAATGACGATAAATTAACATTAGGATAAGAGAAACATATGTATCTATTATATTGTCATTCTCATATTTATTCAAAGAGAAAATAGTGGACTTCAAGGTTTCATGATATTGTACAAGAGTTAACAATTGATATAACTGCTGTTCTCTTTATGTTCACTTTCTCAGCATAAATATTCAATCACAAACTAAGAAATCTATGTGATATTTTGTTTTTGTAATGAGACAAATGATTGAAATAACATAAAGAACTTCTCATAGTGTGGAGAATCTTGTGAGACAAAGATAATATCTACAATGACCAACAGTCACATCTAAATATAATTATTCAAAGAATCTATATATTTCATATGACTATGATTGTAATTAGAATCATGGTTATAGTTTTCTTCAATGTTCTTTATCGACTTCCAATTAAAAATCAATGTATAACAAATCATACAATGAAGATCGAAAATTTTTTCGAAGTGAAGAAACAATATAGAGACAATCAATATTGCTTTCATAATCATTTATCTGTTCTGTGATATAATTATTGCATATAATAAATGCAAATTAGAAACATTTTCAGTCATAAATATTGTCTAATTCTCAATTCATTTAGATGAATCTTTGTGTATAGTGGAATATTTTCATATCAGCTTTTTTTCTCTGTTAGGAAATGTTGTATATCCTTTAAACAGCGCTGATATTTCAATGTTTTATTAACTAATAATTAAACTAAATGTTGTCTCAAACAGTTTGATATTTATAAGAAATAACAACTCTATCTAAAAAGAGTTTTTTTTCTCAAAAATCAATATTGAAAAAGGAAGTGAGCTCATTGTTTTTATTGATATATGATGTTTTACATTAACATGATAATCTACGTCATAAAAGAAATGATTATTGAAGAAAGAGAATGAGAGAGCATAATAATTGTATTTTTAACAATTTTCTAGTTGAAACTGGAATGAAAAACTTTTAAGTGAGAAAAACAATATCTAAGTCTGTTTTTTATACCACCAGATTAATCGGTTAAGAATACTAGGTATTACTTGAAATAGAGATTTCAATAATCAACGAGAAATACAAATGATTCTTTGTGAAAAGATATGTAAATAAACAGTTTAGCTTCTTTGTAATTATAATCATAATGACTGAAAATCTATAGATGAAAAACATTTTCTGTCGATTTTAGATTGTAAAAGTATTAAACTTTCAGCAAGATATCAACAATGAACAATAACAACAGAATAGGAGTTGATGATGATGATGATGATGATGTAATTTATCGAGAAAAAGAAAAACCATAAAATATGATATTTGTCTTTTTTGATTATTTTAGTCTGAAACAGCTAGTTCGAATGCGACTGAATCAGAAACATTGTATGTATCTTATGAATTGTAGACAATGATTAAAAAAGATTTCTTATTCTAGATGTGAATGTTTGAAAAGAAGAAAAGTGATGTGGATCATATTTACTATTATTGTACTTGCTATAATTATAACAATTCCAATTGCTATCATCAAAACAAAAAAGACAAACAATGAAAACACATCAACAGCAGAAGAAACAACCACTGAAATAATAGTAATAACAAAAACAGGTACGACAGAAACGATGCAAACAGGGTGTGGGTGTGGATGTGGATGTGAGTGTAGATGTAGGTAGTGTAGTTATATCGTAACCGAATCTATAGCAGAATTCACAGCCACACCCACACACTATCTTACATTTAGAAAAAAGTCCCTATTTGGTAACTAAAATTGACTACTATTGTTTTATTGTCCTCAAATGAGAACACGATGTAGACATCAACAAATGGTAGACATTCATTTCTAAAGCTACAGCAGATGCAAATTTATTTGTCAAAATCCTTATACTAGAAATATAATTAACGTAAAGATCATGGAATTACAATTCTGATGTAAAGCATATAACGATTTGCCATTCTATTATAATGCACTTATATTTATGGTGGATATATTGTCAGAGAAGAGGAAAAAGAAAAAGACGAAAGAAATTAAGAATAAAATCTTATCCAGTGGTTTTGTCTCATTCTAAACTCATTTCTGTAATATAGAATCAACTAAAACATCAACAAGAACATCAACAAAATCAACAACATCAACGTCAACAACAGCGCCAATGGCAACATCATTAACAACAAAAACCACGTTCACAACGACAGCTACATCATCGAGTGAGTAATATACAAGCTGTTTTGTAATTTTCTGGACGATGATGATTTTTATTAACTATATCGAAAACTTTTCATTCTGACTGTCAAGTATAAACATACACCAAACTCAAATCTAAACTGTTGAAAGTTTAGGTTTGGATCACATATCGGAGCTAGACATGAATCGAATCCAAATCGTTTTGGTTTTTGTGAGTTTGAGTATTGAGTTTAAGTTTGGGTTTGAGTTTAAATGTGTGCCAGATATCAAAAGTTTCGACGCTTAGGGGTCACAGCCTAATGTAAAACCGAACTCATACCCAAATCCAAAAAACTCAAACGGTTTGGATTTGATGCATGTCTAGTTCGCATTGCTTGTTCCAACAATCTAATATAGGTGTGTTTCAAAATGTCATCGTTTTCAATGGTAATAATTAGGAATATTTTCTAGAAAATAAATAGTTGAATAGATTTAAACGCGACCTAACCAATAGCTCACATTTCTTGCCAATGAAAGAATCAAATGTGTCTTGATATTATTATTATGTTAACTAATAGATGACAAGCTTTACATTATGTTGTTGCAATATTTAATTTTTTCGAAGATTTTATTTTTGTATTGCGATTCCATTGAAAGAAGAATTTATATCTGTTGTGCTTGATTTAATGTTCCTTACATGAGAGTAGTTGTAGGTCTCAAACTTACATTTTAGTGAAATAATAAAAAGCTTCTTAGTGAATTAGGGTATAGAAGAATGATGCGAAGACATATTTCACTTCTTTGATAACAAAAAACATCGACTATTGTATGGATCACATTTATATCTAGTAAATTATTTCTTTTTGAAAACTCTTACCGATTCTCATCCCTGGAGAAGATAATACTCTGATAGATACTTGCATTAAATTGTTGAGGCATGCAATTAGAAAAATCACCCGTCAAAAACTTATTTCAAATGCACCTTTAGCAATAAACAACACTATCGACAATAAGACAAAATGTGGTGTTTTGTAGTGTATGAATATACGAATCTTTTCGAAAAAGAAACAGATTCTCTGAGCAAATAAGTATTGGAAGAAATAGGCGGAGTGAGAGACGAGAACAAAAATGAAGGGTGAGGTGGGACGTGGAGTAGAAGTTGTATATTCTTGCTGGGTATAGTACAGAGATGATCACAAAAATCGATAGTTATTAGTCTGAGTATTTTTATTCACTTCTCAATTTTGTTCTCTACCTTACTATGCATTAAATGATTCTCCATTCTCCTATTCAGAGTAGCTTTTATTACATGCACATAATGCATTAAATTATGAAAATAGATCATATTCGGTAAGATAAAATGAAAAAGTCTATATGACATGCGTAAGTTTAGATACCTGCTTTATCATAGATAACTCTTCTCTGGAGAAGGTAACAATCTATATAACCCTACATTGTAATTGGATATCTTCTTTTTTGACGATGTGGATTTCTTCTTCTAATTACTTTTTGATAATATTGTAAAATTAAGACCAAAGATTTCATGTTTATTTATGTTAAATTCTTTTTTTCATAGTCACAGGTTTTACAGCACGGTGGAACTCTAATGGCGCGACTGTGGCTGGCAATGCGGGCGGTACAGAAGGAGAAGGTGCAAATCAATTCAAAGAACCTTATGTTTTGATATTTGATTCATCAAATGCTCTCTATATCTCTGACTTGGGTAACCATCGGATACAAAAATGGATCATAGGTAGCTCAGTAGGTGTGACCGTTGCCGGTCAGGCAGATGGAACATCAGGTCCTTCGTCTACTACTCTTAATCAACCAATCGGTCTTGCAATCGACTCAAGTAACAACATGTACATCGTAGATAAAGCTAATCACCGAGTTATGTACTGGGAAAATGGTGCATCATCTGGTTCGATGATCGCTGGAACAGGTAAGAGAAATGAGAAATGTTTATTCTCTCGTATACTCAGAACATGATATACTTATTTCTGAAAAGTGTGTCATAAAATAATTATTTTAAAGCTTGGATCTTCATCGACCACTCTTACTATTATTATAAAAAATAGTTCAAAAAGCTTTTCAAATGCTTTAACTCTCTTATTAATTGTCCTGTAAAATGAACACGACTGAGAAAACATGTGTTTGTATTTAAAACTTAATATTTAGGTCAGAAAAGTGAACAGATTCACTTGTTATACATGTACCGATAAGTAGATTAGTAGTAATTCAATACAGCATTGAAGGCAATATTCTTTCACGGATGTATTCCTATAATTTCAAATAACAAGACTGATGAATTTTATATCGAATGAAATCCCATTTTTACCAGCTATTATTTAGTATATATTTTTATCAGCTCTGCTATTTGAAATCGTTTTTGAGCAATATAAACAAAAATAAATAAAGTATTCAAACAATGTAATTCTATTTTCGAACTAGATGTCATTATCAAAATAAAATAGAAACAAAATGGAAGAGTCCAAGAATTTTTTCATAAAACATCAATATATTCGAATTGTCTTTAGGTTTCTCTGGAAGTACAAACTATCAGTTTGATAATCCTAATATAATTCAACGTGATTCGAGCTCGGGCACCCTGTACATCAGTGATGTAGAAAACCACCGTATCATGCAATATCTTAACGGTAGTTCATCAGGCACTGTAGTAGCTGGTGGAAATAGTTACGGGACCGGCAGCACTCAGTTATGGAAACCATACGGATTTACTCTGGATTCATCGACGAATAGTTTAATAATTGCCAACGGTGCTGCTCATACTATAGTTCGTTGGGTGATAGATGATACTAGTTGGACACTTCTTGCTGGCAGTAGTGGAGTAAGCGGATCTTCGCCGACACTTCTAAATGGTCCAGTTGGTGTAGCAGTAGATCGATATGGAAATATATACGTAGCTGATACAGGAAATCATCGTATTCAATTTTTTTTAGCTGGTCAATCTAGTGCTACTACAATAGCCGGTATTACTGGTTCGTCTGGCACAAGTGCTACTCAATTAAATAGACCCTATGGAGTAACACTAGATAGCCAATTCAATTTATACGTGGCAGATAGCAGTAATCATCGAGTGCAAAGATTTCTACATTATTGAAGATGTGTGGGTATGGATGTCGATCATTATTAATATGTGGTTATGACAGTAACTGAGAGCTGACAATAAATATAGTACTTACATTCTTTGTTTTTTTTTGGTTGATTATATATGTTTCATGATGGATTTGTTGAGATCCAAAAGCTTTTCTCATTATATTATCGATGTCTATAAATTTTCATTATTCTTTCCTTCGCTTATGTTTCGTAAACCAAAAAACATGTCGCGTATACCTTCTACCATTATTGTCATTCTATAATATCATATTTTGTTGAAAAATAAATATTAAACAAGAAATAAAACAGTTCTAAATCTAAATAAGTGAAGTTAGTGATGGGTTCGCTTTTTTTAAAAAGTCTGTTCGCTCCAACAAATGTGCTAGATACAGCTTGAAAAGTTCTTTACAATAGTACATACAGATTTTCTGACTGCATTAATAACAATTGAATACAAATAAAAACTTTCTACTTCACTATAGGAATAAGCAAGAGATTTCAGTATTATTCAAAACTATTCGTTTTGCTACGTGTGGCATTATTGAAACTGAATAACATCGGACGCAGCTTCACATTCACTATCTAAATATATAGGGTGTGGGTGTGGGTGTGGGTGTGGGTGTGGATGGGTGTGTGAGTGGGTGTGGGTGGGTGGGTGTGGGTGTGGGTGGGTGTGAGTGGGTGTGGGTGGGTGGGTGGGTGGGTGAGTGTGTGGATGTCAATGATATAGCAGACGATACACCCACACCCACACCCACCCCACCCTTCAAGGAAATTTTGATCAAGCTTGTGAGACATATGAAAAGGCATTGCAGCAAGGAAAAATATTATTTCCGAATTATGAACATTATGAGTTCATTAAGGTGCTCAACAACATGGCTTCTGTTTTAGAAGATCAAGGAAAATATGATCAAGCAATTCAAACTTTTGAAAAAATGTTAGTTATCTGTGACCAGATTCATTTACATCCAGATCATTCAAAACGTGCTTTGGCTTATGACAATTTGGGTAATATTTATACGACAATCAAAAAATATGATCTATCTCTGACATGTCTATTTAAAGCTTTTTCCATTAGATTAAAACTCCTTCGTCGAGGTCATGTTGACTATGGCTGGAATTTCATGCAACTGGGCCGTGTCTTTATATATGTGAAGCAATTCGAATGTGCTCGACTATGTTTAAATGTCACATTCGATATCATGTCAGTGACTGTTCCGAAAAATCATCTTAATAAAGCCGAATATCTTTTACAATTTGGTAACTTGAATCAGGAACAAAAATATTTTCGTCGGGCACTCGTTTGGTATAGACGGGCCTTGACAGCTCGTCTGAAACTGCTACCTTCTGATCATCGTGACATTGGTGTTGTATATGAAAAACTTGGTGATAGTCTGCGGACACTTGGACGTATTGGAGAAGCCGTTGAAAACTATCAACGCGCATTGAAGATTTACATCGATAAATTATCACCTGATCATCCGTTTACTGCCCGTCTCAAGGAAACCATAATACATCTTATTTAATTATCAAATATAACATGATCACACATAGGAATATCCCGTGTTGACAATTTTATATAACAACACTAAAATACATATATAAAAACCTAATACTAATAATATTATTATTATGTTTTTATATTTATTAATCGTTTGATCTGAAAATATGTTCACTCAAAGAATTCTTAGCAAACATCTATTATTAAAAAAAATACGAACAGAAGTACATTTCGCTTCGATTCTCAGGTCGAAAATCCTTTCACTTATTTGTTTTTCACTGTTTTCTTTTCCCTAGTTTATATCGATATAGAACAATTCATGTGTAGACAGTTAGAAAGAAAAAACATGTTAGAAATGAATTTCTCCCAGCAAATCTAAATATTATGTGAGTTGTGTGATATGCAAAGGAATATGTAATAATCTTTAAAAACATGTTGGAAAATTCTATTAGTTTAACGTCGACTTTCGAAGAAAAGATTATGGTACGTTACAAACACATAAGATTTTTATCTATTTCATCTAACTACGGAAAAATCGAAGTGAAACCATCAGCTCATTTATCTAATCGATCTTGATACATTAACATGAACAACGGAGTGATTCTCTTTAAGTCAATGTACATTTTTTGCTTTAAAAAAAACTTTAAATCGTATAGTGTTATAGAACTAGTCGTACTGTTTTCCCATACTCATCCTCAAACTATTATCATTATTTATAGACTTAAATATAGTGCTCGTAGTAAGATATATATTTAATTGAATTCTTGATAAATAAACGAGAATTCAAATTTTAAACATAAAAAACTCACAAACTATACAACATAACAGGATAAAACAATGATAAAATGATCTGAAAAATAGATAATAAGAGATACTGCAAGTAGAATAGTAATGAATTAGTGAATACTAGATGTTCGTTTGACTACTCGATCACGCCTCAAATGATACACTGGTAATGGTGCTGGATCAACAACACGTTTTGATCGCCGACATGTCCGTGTGATTTTTTGAAATTTTCTTCGAAGTTCAGGTGATGAAATAGTACACATAAAGGGTATAAACAATATAATGAGGTATGAAAGATCGGCACTAGTACCAAAGAAATCAAAGCCAATATCTGTTGATAAACCAGCTGTATACGCAGTATTTAAGATTAGAAATGGTAAATATAGAACAAAATAGAGAAAAGATATCGATATCAATTGAACTGTCATTTTTTTGTATCTTTTCCATTGAAATCTTTGACCATTTCGATATTTTATGTACCATACACGGATAATCAAAGCTATACTCAATATAATAGTAATAAATGCAGGCACAATATAATCTGCTATAGAATCCCATATGCCAACTAATGTATTGTTAAATAGACAAAAACCATGACCACATCGTTGTTTTTTATAATTGAATGGAACATCACATGGCATCACAAAAAACACGACGAAATAAAATATAAATGGATAAATACTAAAGACAATCAAAGGTAAATAATGGAAAAGAAAACGCTTCATTAATGTTGTCATACAATTTTGATGAAAAATAAGAATATGTCGTTCAATTGCTGCCCAACTCATCAAAAGTAGTATCGTCACATATCCAGAATAATCAACATAGATCCATATTAGACAAAACATAGGTGTTGTTGATAATACTATACCAGTATGAGAATAATAAATAAACCAAATTATATCAGTTAATTCATAAAATAAAGTAAAGAAAAGAATAACAACAAAGACATGATTATAAAGAGCTTTACGGAATCTACTGTCGGTAAGAAAATAATAAAGACAGAAGATGCAAAATATAATCGACGGAATTAGAAAGATTAAATAGAGCCAAAAAGTAACAACAGCAGGAAGTGACATGTTTAAATATGATTGTTATTCTAATAATTAAATGAATCGTATATAAATACAACTAAAAAGAATAGATAAATAAACACAATATCCATTTTTGATAACTAATCCTTTTCAACATATTAATTTATATTCTAAGTTAATGCTAATAACAACATTTACCTACGATACAATATGTATACTAATGAGTTAGAAATTAAAATATAGATAATTGCTTTAGTTCCATCTTGTACCTTGTCGAGCATTATAGCGACTCCAATGTTCTATATTTTTCGATATATTCGATTAATAATCTATATTTTTTATTTTCGCATTAACTAATGACTATTAGGTCCTAACAGTACAGATGATAAGCGAGAAAAAAAACTAACAATAAAAATAACATAATTAAGTGAAAGAACTAATATATAAAAATAATAAAACAAGTTAATTAAAAAGAAAGGACTCAGGAAAAATACGGAGGAGTTGAATCTCTTCCATGTATTAATAATCTATTTTCTAAATAACAAGTCATCAAACATTCATTTATTCTTTATATATAAAAAATCGTCGAAATTATTTAATTAGAATAAACTAACCTTTGCAGAAAGAGAAATTTATGAGAATGTAAAAGATAATCGTTATTTAATAATGAAAATTCATAGTTGATGTTTTAAATGATAATAATAAAATTAGTCATTATATTTTTATAAATATTATTCTTTTATATCATCTTGCCTGCTATCTTTTTAACTCGAAGCAAAAAGTAAATAAAAACTGTTTGATGTTAGATTCAATTAGATTAAAAACAAATGACAAGCTTTTCTCATTTATTTTATCATATGAGATCTGCCGATATTATGATTATATTTGTAGAAACATGCGAAGAATTATTATGAAACAATGTTGACTAATGTATTTGTGTCAGGACATGGCAGATCTCAAATTAGTACTAATTTTAAACCCAATATGTTAAAACTATCTAAAAAAGTGTGAATTCAATGATAATATCCGATAGAACACATGGAACTGAGTTTTGACATTTATACTTCTTCTTCTTTTCCATTTTTCTAATTAATTCATGTTATAAGAAAATTTTGTACCAGAAGAAAAAATGTTAAATACTATTAGGAAATTGTATTGAATCTCAAGTATTTAGGGCATACCAGAAGTAGTCGGGTTGTTATTATAATACTTTGTAGAAAGCTCGATATAATTTTCACGTTGTATATAAGGAAAGTGCAAATAGTGCTTTTCAATTTTGCCCCTATCTCAACATTCTTTGACTGATATCATAGTATTAACAGCACAGCAAAAGTAGTGACGACTCGACGAAAAACAATTTCACAGGATGTCTCAAAGTGTTTGCAACATATTCAGCCTAGTTCAGTGAATGAGAAAATCTTGATTTTTTTCTGAAAAGATGTATAAGTAAATGCTTAATTGATTTATTTTGATGGTTTACTCTGTACATCAAATGAACAATTTACATGATAGTGCGCGCTACTTTCTGCCGTATTGAGCACAATAAAAATATTTGGAAGGTGTCTTTGTTCTGCATCACGAACTTGTTCATACAACTTTTGTCGAGCTTTCAACAGCACTTTTTTTTAGAGAAATAAATGAGAATGTTATCGTTTTCTCGAGTCGAGATATATGCAAAACACAAAAGTTTTCCAACCATTTTTATTGAGTTTAATACGCTGAGAAGTAATCACAATCATGGAACTTTTCTATTTCAAATATAGCAATAACCATCAGAACAAGTTAATAGGGATTTATTTACATAGTTTTTCTAAAGCTTTTTACGACGGATCTTTTTCGAACAAACTCAAGGTTTTATCATATACTAAAGCTGAGATATGTTGAGGTTGGGTATGAATAAAATAGAATACTCACACCCTCCTACAATTGATGGAAAAGACCATCACGTCGCATATTTTCAATTCCTAATAAATATTTTCAAATTCATCATTTAGAATAGTTCGAAAATGCTTGATTTTCGATATTGCAGAAATTTAATTTAATATTCGAAAAAAAATCATTTTCCAAAAATGGAAAATCGACACTGGTTATGAGTTTATTAAAATTAAAATTAAAATTATTTATTATTTTATATGATGCATTCAATTGAATTCAATATAATAGTTTTTTTCGAATTAATATTAAAACGCTTTATTTATTATATTGGATACATTTTCTCTTGAGAACAGAAAATCTTAGTGTGGGGATAGTGATGTTGGTCTCTGAAACAAACATTTCGTTCCTTTATTCTTTATGTATATATTATGTTAGCCTTCATGTCTCTTGCGTTCAGACCTTGTACATGCACGCTGTCTATCTCCTTGTATGGCGAACAACAATGGATGCATATAAAAAGATAGTTGGAAAGTAGTGCTAATACTATTGTATGATGTGTGAAGTTGTTTTTGCATTCAAATAAAGATTATACCACGATTTCATCTTTCATATCTATATACTACTTCATTACGTTATACTTAGTTGATTTTCAAATTTATAGAAAATGTTCCAATCGATAAATACAATGTAACATTCCTTGAATATCTTTTATCATACTCTATAAATTATTTTTTACTTTACAGTATACGATTGTGTTCAAAGTTTTTTTTCAGTGCTTTTATGTTTTTTATTCACATGTAGTTAAATATTATTAAATAATACACACATATATCTTTACTTTCTGTAATAATATCAAATTCTGTAAGAACAAAATATTCTATTCTTATAGGATGTATGTATTAAAGATGTGGCGAATAGGAAACAAGTTGAAAAACAAAATAATTACAATGTGAAAACATTTTAAACGACTAAATCTTACAGTCGAATACGCGTGTTATGAATATAAGCGAAAGCAAATGCTTTCGTATTTTTGTTGCTGTACGTTTAACTCATACATAAAATACCGTTTTTATTTTCAATCGTCGTCCTTGAGCGAAAGAAAAAACGAGCTAGCAATTACATATACAAAAAGAATACGTATCTCATTTTTTATCATATATGTAAAACACGTTGCTTATGATGACTGGAAATAAGAAAAAGAAAATTGACTCATCGATTACTTATCTCACATCAACGAAATACAGGACGATAATTACGCTTAATAGGTTGATACGTATGAATTTCCAGTCATCACTGGTTTTGAGTAAATATTTAATATGTAACTGCTGTTTTTGAAAGCAGAAATTTTCTTTTTTAATACAACTTCTATAAATTATTATGAATAAAAATATAAAATATTCATGTTTTAATAGTAATCAGGAAATTTTATATCGTATACTATCATTTTTGACCTATAAGTGATATTACAAGCAAAAACACAATCAAAAGACAAAAAATGTTATTTCTCTGACATCATCAACATCAAACCATAATATCAATTAATTTATATTTTTATTTTATTACTCAAGTTTGAAATATTACTTTAATGTAATAATGTATAAAAATATAAATAGTCTTGTGCTTTCTTTGTTTTTATTTGTAACATCGATTTTCAGATGCTTTAAATCATTTTTTTCCCTTGTAGTTTATAGATATTATAAAAAAATTAATTTTCTCTTCAAAAAACAGTAGTCAGCGTTTAAATATTTATTGAAAACTAGTGATGACTGAAGATTTGTCACGCGCTCACCACTTAAGCGTAATAATCGTCGCATATTTTGTTGATGTAAAAAAGTGATCAACGACTCAATTTTCTTTTTCTTCCTTACAGCCATGATAAACGACACCCCTCACATGTATGATAAAAAAATGAGATATGTATTTTCTTTTGTATGTAATTGCTTGCTTGTTTTTCTCTTTCGATCAAGGACAAAAAATCGAAAATAAAAACGATATTGTATGTATAAATTAAACGTATCGAAACAAAAATAAGAGAAATTTTGCTTTCGTTTATATTCATAACAAGCGTATTCAGTTGTTTTGTTTCGATTTTGATTGTATTTGGCTATTACTTTAAGGTAATTACTACTACACGATTATGTATTTAGTTTATATCATTCGAATGATATTTTTTATATTGAAACTAATTGCTCTATTTGAAAGTAGTGTAATTATACACGTAGCTATTAGGATTTTTCTGAGTAATTAGATTTATCGAATGATGAAATGTAACACATTTTTTCTCTGTTCAAAGTGAGCCATAGTTTTGAGACCTCCTACTTCATCCATACATTATCAAAAGAAGTAATATACAGAATCTCTATAACAAACACCGAAATATATCACATAACACTACAATTGATTACTACTGGAGAATGTTTTTGACCTTCAGTAATTATCCATTACTATATATGAAAAAATAAGTTTAGCATGAGATTTGATTTAATACCTAATAAATTCATGATAATGCAAGGTCAATATAATTAATGAATTTATTATTGGTCACCAATACTATTCATGTCAGACGGTTATGTTGCTATTGTTTTTGATGTAATTGTTTAATGTTTGATATTTATATTTGTAGCATCAGTATTTTGTATTTCTGGTTGAAAATGATCATGTAATGATCATAAATTTCCGTTATTCATATAAAATTATATTATCTATCACTACTAGCTCAGCTACTGCTCAGAGTGATTGAGTATTTAGTCAGATTATGTAACCAATTTGACTAAGTAACTTTTTAATTGATCTATTATTTAATAAGTTAGTTATAGAAATATATTATATAATCGAATTTGTTATGATTGAAGAAGTAACAGCTTTTTTAAATCAATTAGAATTGTCTATCTGTTGGAAGTACATATAATCTGATCTATAACAATTTGAAGTCATTTCACTGTAGTCGGAAGCATAAAAGAATATAAGAATACAAAATGTTAGGCGTCCAGTGCATCTCAACTCATAATTATTTACTAGCTTTTTTAAAATTCATCGATTGACTTGAGATAGTTGAAGATCTCTATATGGATAGTCTGAAATGCGACAATAACACACGTGAGCTAGAATTTTGTTAATAACCAGTAACTTGTAAACTACAAATCTCGAGCTAACTTTTCCCCGTCACTTAGTTTTCATATAGAAATTCTTTTTAAAAGTTTCTTGATTCTAGGACAACACTCTTTTAAC